>ANCB02000109.1:0-218190 GCA_000331835.2 Trichoderma hamatum GD12
TTTCATTTTTTAGTAATGCCTTAATTCTATTTTTATTTTAATAAAGCCTCAATATTATTTGTTTTATTATTATTATTTAATGATTCAAGCTTCTTGTATTTGGTAGTAGAGGTAGTTTGCTGTTCCTTAGCGTTTATATAGAGTGCTATTGCATGTGATTGCATCACTTTTATATCCCAATGGGTACCTCGGCTAAGTCTTTACCATATACATCCCACTTGCTACTGTGTGTCGGTAATTCTTCCCCATCTTCAACAATGAAAGACTCGATTCTTAACAGTCATGAATCAGAAGATGCTGTATCTTCACATCCATCAAATGAAGAGGATTTTCAAACTACGTATGGAGATACTAAAGGCAAACAGAAAGAAAGATTGGCAGTGGCGGCTGCTCATCTGGAAGCGTCTAGAAAATTGGTTGTGAACGCTATAACTACATCACGGGAGATACCCAATTTTGTGCCAGAATCCAAACCCTCTGGTGGCCCAAGTTACCTGGCATCGTCTTCATATCTTTCTGGGGAGTCCTCATCATACAAGGGACACCAGCAGACGTCTTTCGAATCGAATCGGAAGAGTGCAAACGAGTGCCAAAACGATTCATTTGATGCGTTTACCGGACACGCTACTGAGGCACTGGTGATCGATGTCAAACATGGATCTTCATTTACAGACCAAGAAGCGTCAGACGGTTTAGCTGTGTTAGAACTTCTCTCTCAACAGGAAGACGAGTTGCATGAGCCAGCCTTTAGTCCAGAATATGAACCCCATGCGCCCGGGCACGACATATCGTGGAATGCGCCTCCAGATGAGATGCCTATCGATCAAGAAGAAAAAGAGAAGGAGGACCGGCTCGACTTTACTCCTGACTTCATCACTAGAGCTGAAATTTCACAGCAAGCAGAGCCTTACCTTGGAGCCGGAGATATCCAAGAAACAAGCAGCACATGGTTTGGATATTGGCAAGATGTGTTCACAGCATACAATGCACGAGTGTGGGGCAATTCGCCATTAGTGACAGCTTCGAGAACACCAGAACAGCAAGGTGACGACAGCAACGAGACAGCAACTATCACTCGCGCGTTAAGTAGACTAAAGCTAATATTCCATCATCTGAAAGGATAGCGATTGTAGCTATTGTACTAGAGCCTAGTCTTATTTACATTGTCGAAAAGCTTCTGGCCTTTTTCAAAAGCAAAGGCACAAACACTAATTCAAAAGATTATCTCAAATCTAATACACTCATGTCTTTAGCCTAGGGCCCTTGGTAGTAACTACCTATGCCACTACTCTATATTACCTAGGCAGTCTGCCTCTATTTTACTTTTCTTCCGCAACATCTTCCTGCAAGTCTGCCTTCCTAGACAGGCTGGGGTAAGCTGCTGGGATACCCCTGTATGTAAGGCTCTATTGGACGCGGGACAGTGCTTAGCTCGCGCTAAGGCTAGACTGATTGTTTTCCATCTTCCACATCGCGCTTACTACTAGCATCGTCGACTGTGTGATGAAGCTTGCGCCTCGATCCTGCCCAGAGCTCTTCAAATCGCGGCATCAGCTAATAGGTATTAGAATGGCCTACTTAAGGCCACGATACGACATACTTGGACGCTGAAAGGCAGCACTGGCCCATCACGACTGACTACACCACCGAAAAGCTTCTATTGACTGTTCATGATCAACGCTACTGAGCCTCGTCGCGCGAAACAAGATGCCTAGCGCACAACATCCACAGGCAAAATTTGATCCAATACCTCCAGATCTTGACCTCCACACTCTGGTAGACCGCACACCGAATTTCCGATGGGTCCAGCGGGTATCTCGATCCCAAATCAACAGTCTCGGCCAGCAAGACTTCGAGAAGCTTGTAGCGATACATGTCATAGCTGGCGGGAAACCTCTTGTTATTGAGGGCTGGGATGATGCTCTACCTTCCTCGCTATTTAGCGCAGGATGGCTTGAGAATGCCTATGATAAGAAACGTTCGTTATTTCCTCAAGCCACCATGAACCTGTACTGATCTACCTGTCTTGTCAGAGGAGAATGTCCGTGATATTTCCAACGCCGTTGACATCCCGATGACCACTGGACACTATCTACGATCCATGAAGCAGCTCACCAATCAGTGGACTCCAAATACATATCGTGACGAGCGTCGACAGCGATTGTATCTCAAGGATATTGACTGTCCTCCAGAATGGCGCGATATGCTACGGAAAATTATACATCCAAATCTCTTCTATCTCAACGAAAATGTTACAAGTAAAGGAGGCATACACATGCGCGATGGGGAAAATTTTGAAAGTGAAACCACCGCTGCCTCTGCCGGAGATCTTATGTCCAGCTTACCGGAAGAAATGCGAGCCCAAAATCTCATGTGCTACATAGGCCACGAAGGGACCTACACGCCCGCCCACCGGGAGATGTGCGCATCGCTAGGACAGAACATCATGGTTGAGGCATCCCGAGATGAAAACGGAGAAAAGAAGGGGAGTTCAATTTGGTTCATGACTGAAAGCAAAGATCGTGAAGTGGTCCGAGAGTATTTCTTGTCGATGCTTGGCCATGATATCGAGATTGAGAAGCATTTCGCGCAAATCAACGCCTGGAAGAAGGCCCCCTTTGACGTATACATTGTGGAGCAATGTGCGGGCGATTTTATACTTATTCCGCCTCTCGCTGCGCATCAAGTTTGGAACAGAGGGACCAGAACGATGAAAGTGGCGTGGAATCGCACAACAGTGGAGACCTTAGACCTCGCACTGCATGAAGCTCTTCCCAAGGCCCGTTTGGTGTGTCGAGATGAACAGTACAAGAATAAAGCTATCATTTACTATACCCTTCAAAAATACCACGCGGAACTCCAAAAAATTGAAAAGAAAGCAGAGATTATGCAGATTGGCCTCATGGGCTTTGGGCGAGATATCTTCAGAAGCTCTCCACGTGTAAAGCAGCTGGCGACAGACTTCAGGAAACTGTTTCAGCTGTTTACCGAGATCATTCTCGATGAAGTCTTTGCATCCAAGGAGAAGGATATTGAATTCCTACCGTTTGATTCCTGCGTTACCTGCTCTTACTGCAGATCCAACGTTTTCAACAGATTCCTCACCTGTAAACACTGTATCAGATTCTTACCTAATGGAGAAGAGGATGCGTACGATGTTTGTATGGAATGTTATGCAATGGGTCGGTCATGCGTTTGCCTCTCTGGCCTTCAATGGTGTGAGCAGTGGTCATGGTCAGAGTTAGCTGATAACTACGAGACTTGGAAAGCAACTGTTATCGCAATTGATGGCCACGTGGATTTAGATAACTCTCCACAGCCACTCGAGATAGCTAGACAGAGGGCAGGAAAGAAATCACTCGCTCAAATCTGCCAGGAAGCATTACAGCGACGCCCTTGGAAGGATATCACAAAACCAGACCGCGAAAAGACACCCAGCGATTCTGAACAAGGTGAGGGCGACGATAAGCCGAATAAGAAGCCAAAAAGAAAAAAGAAGAAAGGCGAAGTCCACCGTTGTCATGTCTGTTGCCACCCGGATTATAGCTATCGAATACATTTATGTACGAATCCTGGTTGTGCCGAAGGATACTGCTACGGCGTCCTATATCGGGCTTTCGATCTCATGCCACAGGCAGTTATGGAAGATGAGCATTGGCAATGCCCCAAATGCTTAGGGATATGCAATTGCGGCCATTGCCGCCGTGCAGGCATAACGCGGCCATATATGCCAAAGAATACGTCTCTCGGACATGACACCCGGCGAATTGCGGACGATCGAAGCGTAGAAGCACTTGTTGATTTTCGAATCCATAACTTGTCTTGGTTGAAAGCCGCGGGGGAAGAAAGTCGTAGTAAGGACAGTAAGAGAATGCAGCGGCTACGGGAGCAAGCGGACAACGCCAAAGCGCAAGATGCCCTGCAGCAATCTCATGTAGAACCTAGGATGCAACCTAGTGCTGTTTTCACTGCCAACCTAGAAGAATCTTCCGCGGTAAACGGGTATGGAGATCAGAGTCAAGTGCTTGGTCACGATAGGGGAAGTGTGTCCAACCTGATGTTTGACGTCTCCGACAGACACACCCGCAAGGCCAACAATGTGTCACAAGATGTTGTAGCTCCAGCCTCAACCGATACTAGAGAGCAAGGGAGTGCAGATTCACATTATCCTGATCCATCGGTTTTCACACGCCAGCGAATAGGAATGGGGTACTACGAACAAGACGATACACCGGATAAGATACTTTTTGACCCATACCAGGCACCCTCCACAGAGCCAATTAACGCCGACGAATCTACTGTCCCAGAATTTGTTAAGAAAACTATTCGGGCAGCTAAGAGAAAAGCTAAACGGGAGAATGACGACCCTGATTTCATCATCCCTAAAAGCCACACGAAAAGGCAGAGGCTTATCACTGAGCCATCAGATTTCCTTGATAACATGGATCCTGCTCTATTTACCGAAGATACTTTGTCCGCAGTATTTAATCAAACAACTGCGCCTGCTCCTATGGATAGGGAAGTTTCTGTGGGGACGTCTCGGGGAGAGTCTAACTACGACGTATCGAAGATATCCGCTGCTCTGTCTGACACTAATGAGCCAATTCTTCGACATGCTAAGCCACGGTCATCGTATGTCGAAATCGACGATCTGGATATCGATGAAGTAGAAGAAGCTGAAGCAGTGCCTCAGATTTCTCCAACGCCGGCGGCGAGCTTGATGAAAGCTCATGGCTTGGTGGTCGATAAACCCCATAAAGTGTTACAGGCGAACAGAGAAGCTCAAGAATTGAGCAATGCTGAAGAGCAACGTCCGAGTAAACTGACCCAAGAGGCAGCCTGGAGTGTTATTCCAAAACGTCGTGGTCGACCACCAAGAAAGTTGCCAAGAATAGCATCGCCAGTGACTACTGAGGATGTGTCGCCACCGCAAATTGAAAGTGGAAATAATAAAAGAGGGAGAGGTCGTCCCAGGAAGTCACTGCCTCCGCCACTCATGGAGGCAGATAGTAGCCCGCAGTCTGTGTCATGGAAACAGCAAGACGACATGGTATTTGCCCACGATATAGAAACTCGTGAATCGGAATCTCTGGACTCAAATGAGCCGACCAAAAGCAAAGATGGTGATTACGTTGAAGTCTCACGGCAACGGCGCTGGAGCTCCAGATCTTCAGGTGTTGCTGGAATTGGCCTCGGCAGTCCACGACACGAGCACCAAATCAACAGCTCCAGAGAATTACAGATCGAAGACGTAAGGGGAGATCCTCTTCCGAAACGGAAGAGAGGTCGACCTCGGAAATCTGTAGCTTCCTCACGAGATGGCTCCACTTTGGATGTGATTTTGCCAGCAAGCTCTCAGTTTATGTCTATGGCTGAACGGATGGCTCTCAAAGGCAAATCGTTCAAGATTAGCGCGAGGAAGCCCCAAAGCAACTTGAAGGGCCCAAGCTCTGGACAGCAGACGTTGACGCGAGTTGAAGAACTCCTCGTTGAGAAACAGATATCCAAGCGAACCCATGAAATCGATGAGGCGTATGAAGAGCACGAAGAGGGAGAGAGTGAAAGCCCATACGGCCATGATGACACCCAGGGTCGCACTGGTAGAACCCGAGAGGCTAGTAAAGCAAGAATATGGTCTCGGTCTAGCAGTTCTAGGGAGTCAACAGATGACGAAGACATACCGTCCAATGGCCGTATTACTAGAGGCAATCGACGTTGAAGCATGGCTCGACAAAGCAATAGAGTGTTGCGCAGAGCGAAGATACTAGAGATGTAGTCATAAATTTATGTTAAATGGATGGTAGATAAAATGAAATGAAACCTCTCTCAGTACCTCAACAGTATTCTCAAATACCTCCTCAGGGCAGTGAATTTCTAGGAGCCAAAATATACTACCATTTGTGTAGCGATCCCAATGAGACCAAGGTTTGCCCCTCTTATCTTTGGAGTGGGAAAACTCATAAATGGCAATATCTTTTGTATTTTTTTTTTTGTATCAACTAATAATAGTATGTCTTAATTCAAGGTTATACTATATTTATAATCCTCTTGCTTTTCTTGCCCAATTATGATTAGGACTTTGATTGACTCTTTCACTATTCCTTAGTATTGACTATCATATACAACCCTTGAGTTGCTATTTGGTTTAGGTGTGCTCTCCAGTGTTCCAAGATTTCTACCTTTAACTACAGTGCTGAAAATACAAAGAGCTGCACGGAGTGGTTAGCATTCGACCGACTTTCAATCAATCCTCCACAGCTTGGAAGGGGACTCACATTATTGGTCGCGGCTATGGCAATGCTATCCTCAAATGGATGCCAACTCATGTGTAGTATTTTCTTATTGAAATCGATCTGGTCCGCGTCCGTCTCTTTCCGCATTCTTTGGCCTTGCGCACCACCAGCTGGGCTGTTCGCCCGTGAACCTCCCTTCTTGCCACCATTCGCAGCTGTTGGGCTTGTGGATGAGTTAATGGGTGTAGGAACGCCCACCTTCTTTGCTTTGAAAGCTGACTTGTCCGCCTGAAGAACCACCTCAACTTCCTTATCCGGATCAGAGGGATAAATCATGAAGTTGTTGTTGTAACTTCCAGTCATCACATTCTTGGCGTCACCGGAGAATACGACCTCGAACTTATCAAAAATACTATCATTTTCATACGTGTCGCATAACCGGGGTCGCAGATGTTCGTGGATAGGTATCGTCTTGACGGGTTGCCGCTCCATGTTGATGTCCCAGATTTTGACAGTGAGGTAGTCTCGTGACAGGACATATCTCCCGTCATAAGAGAATCTTACATCGGATATTGACGAAATGATCTCAGAAAAGAATGACCTTGATGAGGGATCTTCCTCTTGCTCGAATACTAGTGTTTTTCATCTCTTGGTTAGTCTTTTATTCCTATTTGTAATGAGTTTAATGCGGTGCAGTCTCAATACAAACATTTTGCATGCTGGTCGCACAAAGCACTTTCTCGCATATCAGCAAGTTTGATTGTGCCCTTTGAGCTGGCATACATGAACCAGTTGCAACTGATTGGGTGGAACTCAGCAGCAGTGATAACTTCGGTTAGCTCCTCCATGTTGGCGGGTTTGATATCGACTATATTGAAGCTCTGGTCCTGGATATTGAGATTCCAGAGGTTGATACGCAAATCGTCACTGCTGATGAAGGTCTCACCATCGCTATTCACCGATATGCTGTTGATGTGATATGCGTGGGCGTTCGCATAGGTTCGTCTGGGAACGGCGGCAACAACGGTGTCATGGTGCGTAAGGCGAGGCAACTTCAGATCCGCCGCGTTCCTGAATTGCTGGGTTGTAGGGAGAGCTCGAAGGGCACCGCCGCCACCGCCTACTGCACCTCCGGGTGTTATATCATGGGAAAGGTTGTTCTCAGCCACCACTTTAAGAGACTTTTCGAAAACTTTCCACAGTTTGATTGTCTTGTCATTGGTGGATAGGAGATAATGAGAAGCATTTTGTCGACGGCACCACTTGATCTTGTTTATCTTTTCCTCGATTTCGAGGGACTTCAAGTAGTCAAACTCGGGCTCATGGGATTGAAACTCGGTGTGGAATTTGTATTCGCAAGATTTTTTCTACAAAGGGTTAGAAATTCTGCAGCCACCGCTTGGAGGGGGGTTGGAGCGAGCTGAGCAAGGCAGTACCGTCTCGTTTCGTTCAAATAGAACCACTCGCCCTCCTTTGTCACCAGTGGCAAGGTAGTTTCCCGTGTGATCAAATTCTACCGTCGAGATTATGTCGGCTGGGCCCCGCGGTCAGTATCAGGCACCATACGTCAGAGGAAGGGGACTGCTTGTCTGGCGGCGAACCTTCAGTGATATCCTCTACATCGCCCTTGTCGCCGAAGCATCTGCGAGCATCCTGGGTCAGTTGCAAGTAGCATCCAATGGAGCTGAAGCACATACTGGGTAAACTTCCAAGTTGGTGAGTTCGCTTCACTGTCGACCATTTTGGTTGGCAGCGATAGCAGGGATCAGAGGTGGCACAGGCAGCCGGGGTGACGAGATACAGCGCGAAACAAGAGGGCAGTGAGGGGTGATGTCTTGAGAGGGATGGGAGGTCGGCTGCGGCTTGGTGAGGGCTCGGGCCTAGCAGAGTCAGAGGGTCGGGTCTTGGGCGAAGGGCAATCAGGCGTTGATGATGCGAATGATGTCGTTTGCTGTTGCACTGGCGGGCTGAAGAAGAGAGCACACAGCTAGATGTTACTAACAGGTGCCACACGCCGCGCGGGTGAACAAGAGCTACTGGTGGGGCACGAGAGCAGCAGCAAGAGTACGCAAGAAGCCAGATACACTAGAGGGTAGAGGGGCTGGGCTCAGATATGATGCGCGTGCGTTAAAAATCCCTGGTCCGGCAAAGCTTGCTGCTTGGACGACTTCTAGTGTAGTAGCCAAGGTAACTCTAACAAGACTAGGTCCAGGTGGGATGCTCTTCATTCATGATATCACCCAACGTAATTACAAAAAGAAAAAAAAAAAAGAAAAAGAAAAAAAGAGAATTTAATAGAGAGTATATACACACACACAAGGGAATATTCGTATTTATCAATGTTGCTATTAAATATTGCCAAGTATAGTTTTAATTTTTTTTCTCTTTAGCTTTAGAGGTTATGCTACTGCAATATTTGGGTTCAGTAGTGCTTGTACGGATATACTGCCTGGTACTATACGTACTGCTACCAACTAACATACATCTAAGCATCCCATATCATGATCATACTGCCTTCTGCTGCTTTGGTATACGGAGTAGATGTGGGCGATATCAGCCAGTTTTAGAAGAAATACTAGGTCGTTGCCCGCTCGCTCCAGGTGTTGGTTAATGGGTACGTAGTATCTTTTCGATGTGCTCTCGGCTATTCTTCTGTGTTGTCTCGAGATATAGCAGTCTTTGGTTCAGTTTATCAACATCGCCATCAAGATCCTGCATCTGGCGCTGTAATTTCTCGTTCAGAGTATTGGGAGGAAGAGAAACAAACCTAGAGTCCATGAAACATCAGCATCAATTCCACTACTGCGCAGCTACCATGTTCCACGCCTGTGCATGTCTCACGTACATCTTCCCCACGCCTTCATAAACGACCGAATCGCCTGCAAAGCTCTGCACCTCGCTCATTGTTAACCGGAGTAGACGCTGCTCTCGCTGCTTGGCTGCTATTTGGCCTCGAACCATGCCGATCTGCTGTTGCGCTGCGATGGCTTGGGTCTCGATCTCGAGCGCCAGCTAGTAGAATGAGTACGAATTCTAGAATCCAGGGGAGCCGCACTCACCTTCTGCAGAGCTTCATTGGATATAGACATGATGTACGACCAGATATGCCTAGTAGCTCAAGGTAAATCCATAAAGGTAACGGAACGAGCGTCAGATCTCTGCGGCTGCGAGACAAAGCACTTGGCACAACGACCTAAGAGGGCTAGTGCTTCCTTTACGCTAGTCCAAGTTACCCCCTAGATACTATGTACATGGACATGTAGAAACTTTTATCAAAGAAAATGTAACAGACTAGTATAGTATTCAATTATATATCTGGGTATATATATGTCTATCGAATGGAAAATAGCTAGGTACTTAGGTAATAGATTTAATTATATAGGTACGTATTCAAATCCTCATAAATGCCCCAGTTTGTCGTTATGTACTGGAAAACGGATATGGCGTAGCCAAGGTACTGCTGCTGCTACTAGCTTGGCGCCTCAGTTCTAAAATAAAGTTTGCCTCGCATTTATCTGAGACGGGATATTTTCACCTGCTACATCTGCACCGACAAGATTTCAGGCACTGCCTAGCATAGTCTCTTGCCTGTATGCGCAGTCTCTGCAGATTCGCAGTCGCCGAATCTACCGCTGGGTTATAATACCTTGGCATTTATTGCACAATTCAACTGTTTTCCCGTGTTATCGAAACATCGACCGCGCGTAATCGCGTAATCGCGTGCTCTCGCTCTTTCAGTTAACTGTCCATTACCATTGCCCCAACAGCACGAACCGAATTTTTTTTATTTTTAATCAAGATACCAACGGCCCAGCATGGGTATTCCCGCTGCCTTCCGATGGCTATCCAATAAATATCCCAAAATCATTTCGCCAGTGATTGAACAAACGCCGATTGTCACCGAAGATGGCATCACGATACCCGTCGACACCACGCAGCCCAATCCTAATGGAGAAGAGCTGGACAACCTGTATTTAGACATGAATGGAATTGTCCATCCATGCTCCCATCCAGAGGATAGACCGGCACCGGCCGATGAAGAAGAAATGATGCTCGAGGTTTTCAAATACACGGATCGTGTTGTGAACATGGTTCGCCCACGGAAGATTCTAATGATTGCTGTTGGTATGTTTGGCGTCTCATCATCCTACTAGCCATCTCTAAATGGCCTACAACCGCCTCTGCCCAGTTTCAGCTAACAAACATTATTCAGACGGAGTTGCGCCAAGAGCCAAGATGAATCAACAGCGATCCCGACGATTTCGATCGGCCCAGGAAGCCAAGGAAAAGGAAGAAGACAAGCAAGCGTTGATCGAGCTCCTAAAGCGCCAAAATGGGGGCACATTCGCTGCTGCAGACTCGGAGACGGTCGTCAAGAAAGCTTTCGACTCCAACTCTATTACTCCAGGCACACCATTCATGGATATCCTCGCCTTGAGTTTGCGGTATTGGTGCCAATACAAGCTGAACACAGACCCAGCATGGGCTAAACTCAAAATCATCATATCTGATGCTACTGTGCCCGGTGAAGGTGAACATAAGATCATGAACTTCATCCGATCTCAACGCACTTCTCCGAACTATGACCCCAACACCCGCCACGTTATTTACGGCTTGGATGCCGATCTCATCATGTTAGGACTTGCCACGCACGAGCCTCACTTTAGAGTCCTACGTGAAGACGTTTTCTTCCAGCAAGGCAAAGATAGATCGTGTAAGCTATGTGGCCAAAAAGGACATGAGGCCAATAACTGTCGTGGAAACGCTAAACCAAGCGATGATGCTACTGACGAAAAAAGCAAAAGCCTTCAGAGCCCCGTTCAAAAGCCTTTCATTTGGCTGCATGTTTCTGTTCTAAGGGAGTATCTCGCGGCCGAGTTGGCTGTGCCTGATCTCCCTTTCAGATTTGACCTCGAGCGGGCAATTGACGATTGGATCTTCATGTGCTGCTTTGTAGGCAATGACTTTTTGCCTCATTTGCCTGCTCTAGAAATTCGAGAGCATGGAATTGATACTTTAACCACAATATGGAAGACAAATTTGCCATCCATGGGCGGCTATGTCACCAAAGATGGCCATATTGATTTGGCGAGAGCACAAGTCATACTTGATGGCCTCGCAAGCCAAGAAAATGCAATTTTCAAGCGAAGAAAAGAGCAGGAAGATCGCCGAGAGGCCTCTGCGAAACGAAGAAAGCTTCAAAATGAGGGCTATGCTAGGAATGGACAGCATGGCTCTTCCAAAATTGACGGACACGCCGATCCTACCAAAGGGCTACATCTTTTCCCCATTGCATCACAAACAGCAAACTCGTCTAATAATATGACGCACGATATGGTTGTCAGCCGCAATGCGACTCAAGATGTGACGTTAGCCAATAAAGGCGCAGCCAGCGTAATGCGAGATCGACTGCGAGCAGATACTAACAAAAATGAGGATACCTCTAGCGCAGCCGCAGATATTACCCAGCCTCTACCTTCATCTCTTGGAAAAAGGAAAGCTATGGATTCCGACGACACTGCTAATGCCTCGCCAGCTGAATCGCCCAGTGTCAAACCCTTGGCGCCTCCAGAGGTAGAGCCAATTGACAACGTGCGCCTATGGGAAGATGGCTATGAAGATCGTTACTACCAGCAAAAGTTTCAAAAAGATCCACAGGACATTGACTTTCGCCACAAGGTGGCTCAGGCATACGTCGAGGGGTTGGCTTGGGTATTGCTCTATTACTTCCAAGGATGTCCGTCTTGGGAGTGGTACTATCCTTACCATTATGCCCCGTTTGCTGCTGATTTTAAAGACCTCAGCAAAATGGAAATTGCTTTCGAAAAGGGACGGATTTCTAGGCCATTCGAACAGCTGATGAGCGTCTTGCCGGCAGCATCTCGTCATGCTCTCCCCACAGTCTTTCATGACCTGATGTTACAAAAAGATAGTGAAATCATCGACTTCTATCCGGAGGAATTTCAAGTCGATTTGAACGGAAAGAAGATGGCATGGCAGGGAGTCGCTTTACTTCCATTTATTGATATGCCACGACTCCTCAAGGCTGTTCAAAGCAAGTATCCGTTACTAAGCCCAGAAGACGTTGCACGAAACACTATAGGAAAAGACGTCCTGTTGTTGTCTGATAGCCACGATGGGCTCTACGACGATATCCTAACCAATTTCTATTCAAAGAAGCAGGACCGCTTAAGGCTCAGTATAAACACAAAAAATAGCAACGGCTTAGCAGGGGAAATAGAGAAGCAAGAAGACAAGGTTCCTCATGGAGCTTTGAACTATCCCCTCGAGCGACGATCTATGCCAGATCTAGACTACGATCATTCAATCAGGTATTACTGCAATTCTTCTCTCTCTCTCTCTCTCTTTTTTTTGTGGTACTTTTTGGCTAATCAGGCGCAGCGTTTATTATGACATGCCTCAGGTATCCCAAACTCACAAATCAATGCTGCTACGTGGAGTGCAAATGCCGGTACCTGTTTTGACTAGGAGCGACATCGAAATCCTGCGAGGAAGGGGAAATCGAGGAGGTCGTAACAACTATGGAGGGTCCTATAGGAATAACAATGGTCGGAATGGCCCTGGTTATGCTGGTGGGTATAGAGATTCACGAGGATCCCATAGCGGGCACTATAGGGATAACCAACGCTTCGAATCACACAATTCCCATCACGGTATGCCGCAACATGGGAGGTGGCAACCCCCAGCTGGGCCAGCGTTTGATCCAAGGGCCAGCTCCTTTGCAGCTCCAAATGCGCAGCACCAACCGCAGCACCAACCGCAACAAGGCTGGTACGGCAATAGGCCCGAGTATGGCCACCAGGGAAGACACGGAGGAGATTCTGGTTTGCGGCCTCCTCACGGTAATTACTGGCATGGACGTGGCCGTCCATGATCGCAATAATTCGCTTTCAGGTGCGTATCGTATACAAGATAAGGTGCTTATTCTGAAACGCAATTTGTATGTTGTAAGGCTGTTATATCGAAGAGCATTATCTTCCTAGCCAGTAAACCTTGTTCATGCGATAGAACCTTCCCACGGCATATTAGTTGCCTCGCACATCTGGACTTTATCCTGTCCATGTGCATGGGGATTTAAAGATGAATAAATATACCAATTTCTGCTATTTGAATTCAACCGAGCCCGCCCCATATGCCTCGAATCCTCCTCGCCAGCTGAATGTCTTTTTGCATAAGTGTCACTCTCTTCGCATGGACCGCGCATAGTTGAGCATCTTCAAAAAGATGTACCATAAATGCTTCTGCGGCCTCTTGCAATGCCTGGATAGCCTGGCTCTGCCATCTAAATTCTTTTCCTCTCGGGCGACAATTCAATCCAATTTCACGAACCTATACGGTATCAAAAAAGGGCAAGTCCAAGTCGGAAGGGATATGATGACGGCACTAACGAGTCGCATAAAAGGAAGCTTTAGAAGTAGAAGCTTTGTATTGGCTTGATATTGCCTGATTTCTCGTAGCGCAACGGTGCCCGGACGATATCGTCGTTTCTGTCTCGTAGGTAGTGGATCGCCTGCTGAATGATAGTTAGCAAATAGTGGTTTGAGATATGGGGCTCAACGCGCACGCTGAATGTCGCTTGGTCTGGCACGATATCGTTGTTGGGGTCCTGAAGTTGATTGGCGAGGAGCCATTGCGAAAGGGGTATCAATGAAAAGGAAGAAAGAGCGGATTGAACAGCCATGCGTGGTAGTCAACGCATGGGCTACATCGGAGCGGATGCGAGATCGAGTGCGAAGGCTCAAGCTTGTTTGTTCCGGATTGTGGAACGCGTCTCTGGGTCAACCCGGCGACAGGCCATCCGTGTGCCTGATAAGATAACGAGACCAGCCCAAATCGAGCCTAGTCTGTGTCTAATAAAGGTAGTACTACGAGTACAGCTCACTCTCCAGGTAGCTGCTATGAAGTGAAATATATTATCTACCTAGGTATGTATAATAGACATCTAATCACTAATTTATGTTTCTTCCGTTACAGAAAATTACTATTAAAGAATAATATAATGTTTTCGTATGCTGAGGAATCTATCAGCTTATTAAATATACGTATAATATAGAGAAAAGGCATTAGCGAGCAAAGCATTGCCAATTACGCCTAGTATTTGCTGCTATGCACCTAAAGCTGTAGTGTGGTTACAGCTAGTCATATATCCACCTACGTGTTATGTAGGGGCGTTTTCTAGAAGCTCGGTATAATAAATCGCTACTCGCCCAGCCTTTTGTCCTGCACGCTCGATCGATTGTGAACCTCAATTCCCTCAATTGGTGACATGGGGGGAGCGACGACATGTTCTCCATCTCCAGCACTCCAGCGAAACAATCTGTTGGCGACACGATCACCGTTCTCAGTGGCCGACTCGGGTCTGCAACTCTTCTCGAAGATCGGCGGGCTGCGGTTCTAGGCCTGCGAAGCTTCGCAAAAGACTATCCAGCGACTGTAGCGTCCGGAGCTCTTAGGGGCTTGATTGGCAGCCTCACCAAAGATGCCGAAGATGTCGATACAATCAAGGTCGTGCTGGAGACGCTGTTGATGCTGTTCAATCCGAACAAGGAGAGCCCCGAAGCATCAGATGAAATCGCATTGTGGCTTGCCGACGAGTTTACCCAGCGTCAAGAAAACATCACGCTGGTCCTGGACTTTTTAGATTCTACCGATTTCTATTCACGCCTCTATTGTTTACAACTTCTCAGCTCAATCCTCACCGCACGAACTCAACGAACCGAAGAATGTGTTCTATCTGCACCATTAGGGATCAGCCGCCTCGTGGCTGCTCTTGACGACCAACGGGAGGCGATTCGCAACGAAGGTATCAATCTATTGATACTGCTGACTTCGAGTTCTATTGAGATACAAAAGCTTGTTGCATTTCAGAGTGCCTTTGAGAAAATATTCGTTATCATTGCTGGTGATGGTTCTCTCTCTGAAGGCGGGAGGACTGTGGAGGATTGCTTGATACTCTTAGCCAACCTGTTGAGGGGCAATGCGGCCAACCAGTCTCTCTTTAGGGAGTCCGACTGCATAGGAAAACTCACGGAGATGCTCAAGAGTCTACTCGAAGCGCAGAATCAGGAAGATAATCTTGCCAAATGGGCGCAAATCCAGGTCAATCGAAACATATACGCATTTCTCTCCATCATCCGCCTGTTTTTATCTGCAAACTCCATAGAGACGCGCCAGAATCAAACCACATTCTGGAGGCATGGCGTGAGCTATCTTGTTCTTCAGCTTGCGTTCGATCCTGATGTTCAAACGCAAATCAAAGCCGAGGTGCGGAGGCCTACTCCCCTGCTTTTAAACATGTTGAGCCACAATTATAACACTTCGAACAGGCTTTGGTCACTTGCGGAGACTTGATCCGTAACAATATGACGCTCCAAGAAGGATTCGCTTCACTCACAGTCTTTCCACCACTGGAATCCATGGCCGGGAACCCAAACGCATCCAACGGCCATCCTCCCAAGATCTATATCATTGACGGCCTGCTTGATTTGACATTGAATATGCACGATCTTGCTGCATTTGATTTGCGATTTGCCGCCTGCCAGTGCCTAACAGCCTATTTCTCTAACCACGCCCAAGTAAAATCGCATTTCCTTGGCAGAGCCATAGAAGGGTATCAGTCTGGACGAGACGAATCTGCTAACTTTTTGAGTGTTCTGCTAAAGCTACCTGGTGATGTATATTTGAATGATCCATACCGCGTGTGGTTTGCCTCCGTTATCGCATTTCACCTTGTCTACGACAATCCTGCTGCCAAGGCAGTGGCAAAGGGCTTAACCGAAGGCGATGCCTCTAAAGGCGAGGAGGTTGTGACATCCATACAAACGATCACAGCACACTTACTCACGAGGATACGCCGAGGTGATGACACCCGGATATTAGTGGGGTCTCTGATGCTACTTCTCGGTTGGCTGTTTGAAGATCTCGATGCCGTTAACGATTTCCTGACCGAAGGCAGCAATGTCCAAGGCCTTATTCAGGTAATCTCACAGCCAGTTCGTGTGGCAGGGGAGCTCGTGCAAGGGTTGTGCGCCATGCTGCTAGGGTTCATTTACGAGTTTTCTACAAAGGATTCGCCTATTCCGCGAGGAACATTACATTCTATTCTAGAATCGCGTCTGGACAGAGATGGTTATCTGGACCGTCTGGTAAAGCTGCGAAACCACCCATTGCTCCGGGATTTTGAAGTCACACCACAAACACTCATTGCTTTACCTACAGGAGAAGAAGAAGTCAATGTGTTCTTTGACAGCATTTTTGTTGAATTTTTCAAAGACAACTATAGTCGGGCAGTTCGTGCTATTGATAAAGCACCCGATGTGGAAGTCTCCGTTATCACAAATGGCATGGAACAGGGCATATCAAGGCAACTCGTAGATTCTCTGCGGCATCAAATAGAGGAGAGGGACGGTGCGATTGTTGAAGCTAACGAAGCCAAGCAAGCATTGCAAAGAGCTGTTAACGAGGCGCAAGAGGCACATCGCCGTGCCAAGGAAGATGTCGAGGCCACAAGTACGAAGTTAGAAGCAGAATTGAGGTATGTCTGAATCCATTGCTATAATTAGAGCACAGCTGAAGTGTATATCTAGCAAGCTCCAAAGCCAACAGGCTGCTAAAGCTGCGGATTATGAACAAAAAATCGTGCAGTTGCAGCAGCAACTTAGCTCTAAAGACCAAAATCATCAATTACAGCTGGATGCTAAAGATACGCGTCTGAAAAAAGAGCTGGAAGCCAGAGATGCACGCCTAAAAAGGGAGCTGGATGCGAAAGAAAAGGAGCTAGGTGCTAAAGAAGCTCATTTCCGAAAAGAGCTGGACGCTAAAGATGCCCATCTCCAAAAGCAACTAGATGCTAAGGAGCGACAGCTTCAAACCCAGCTAAGCGCCAAGGACCAGAACCTACAAACGCAACTGAGTCAAGCTCAAAAAGCATATGAGGTAGAAGCAGAACGAGCAAAGCAGAAGGCAGAGGCGGAAATCGCAGATTTGCGGGCGACTGCCAGCAGACTTGAAGTCGACTTGATGAAGGTAAGTGTTACGAGGCATGATTGTGTGAAATCTGTTTATAGATTTGTTAATTGTGATTATATAAAGGCCAATAAGACCAAGACCGTTGAATTACAAGCCCTTCGTGCAGAGCATGCAGATGCTTTAAAAGAGCATGAGTCCCAGCTAAAGAAGGCCCACGAGAAGAACGAAGAGCTAGGGAAACAGCTAAAGACAGCCAATGATGAGAATGAAGGACTAGAAAAACGGCTGAAGACGGCCAACGAGAAGAACGAAGAGTTGGAAAAACAGCTGGAAGATGCAACGTCAGAAACTGAGAAGCTGCGGCAGGAAGTTACGGAGGTAAGAGATGGTAGGCTTGACACTCAAATTCACAGTACTAACAGGTTTCTTCTAGTCAAAATCAGCCCTGAAGGATGCAGACAAGGCCAAGGATGCAGTCCAGTCCGAACTTGACGATCTCCTTATGGTATTTGGCGACCTAGAGGAGAAGCTGGCGAAGTACAAGGTAGGTGATACGGTGTTGCATTGAAATGTTATTCGCGTGGAAAAGAATGACCGTATGCTAATATAAAGTTTTACTAGAGTCGTTTACGAGACCTTGGCCAAGATGTGTCTGATGGTGAGGACGACGACGGAGACGATGGTAGTGCCGACGAGGAGGAGAGCGAGGAAGACGAAAAATAGCAACGCCGTCGACCAGTTTAGAGCAATGAAGTAATTTTTTTTTTTTTTTTTTTTTTTTTATAAAGATAGAGAGACTTTGCAGCTGCGTAAGCGTTATCTACTAATTTGTTTGATGTTTCAATAAATTGCAGAGGTGTTGGCTAAGCTATGTTGCTGTATTTGAAGTAGGCAAGTATATGCTAATCCTTTATAAGGCATCTTTGAATGCAAATTGCTTGGAGTGGGACCTCCCATCGAATTCACCTCTTGCCTTTTACCAGATGTGACCGTGGGATTGGCCCAGCAGACTCCATTTCAATAATCTTTGGCATTACCTCATCTGGAAGTTCCAGGTTCGAACACTAGTTGGAGATTTTTTCTCAGACGTTTTTTTTACTTTTGCAGTATATCTTTTTTAATGTCTGTCAAATTAGTATGAAAATATGTGATCTAGAAAGAGAATTCACCTTATTCTCGTGCCCTAGACTGTTTAGTTGACATGCTCTCTTTTTGCAGTCGAAATCTGCCATGTCCTCTCGATAGTGGAGGAAGATTTTTTCCCCCCTACCTAGAGAGTACAAAGCTGATTTCTAGCGTGCGCATGGCGGGGCATCTCTTGCGTGTAGAAACACTTCTAAATCACTTACTATTTGGTACTTTTTTAGTGGAAAAAATGGAAAAAGCAAGTCTTGTTTAGGTATCTATACTACCCGTGGTGCTCTGTTAGCTAGTACCTTGATGTCTTAGCAGGTACCAATCAAGTACAGTCTAAGCTACCCTCTTCAGCGTTGGAGAAAAAAAAAAAGGCATTGTGAACCTCAAACCTCTCACTGAAGGAAGTGGATGCAAGAATTTTACATACTTGTAAAAAAAATTTCAAGGACAAAATGAGTGAGAGATCATCATCCTCTGGTACCACCGATGTATCAGACGATGCAGAATGGCTTGATGTCGAGCCTGAAGAAGAAGAGACCACCACTATCGTGTCTCTCCTCGACTCTCAGACTTTCTCCAGCTGGGCTGAGATGCTCAACCACTGCAAGCAGCGTTACGACTTCGACCTGGTTGCTACCATTCAAAAACTACAGCTGGATTTCCACGGTGCTGTGAAGCTCGTTAATTATATTCGCAACCAGGTGCAGAACCAGCAAGCCCTACCAAGCAATTTAACGCTTGCAGACTTTGAAGATGACGGCTATTTCAAGCCCGTCCTCCAGAATGATGCTCTCATCATGTCTCTAGATGAGATCCTCGACAGCGAACTGGTCAAGATCGACATCGCTCCTGGCCAAGGGGGCAACTCCCAGGATGAACTGCTGGCGCAAAAGCAAGCACTGGAAGCTGAACTGGAAGCGGTCCGAACACAATTCTCAAATTATCGACTTGCCGTTGAAGAAACCTTGGATCGTCGCTGGGGAGACGACGTGGAGCCAAATACGTCCAAGGCCAAGACTGGTGCTGGCGAGGATCGCGGAAACTATTATTTCGAGTCTTATGGCTACAATGGTCAGAGCATGATGCTTTTCGCCCTGCAGCATTCCTGGAAATGCTAACTTTCTCAGATATCCACGAAACCATGCTGAAGGACACGGTCAGAACAGACGCCTACCGGGATTTCATTTACAACAATAAGCACCTCATTAAGGGCAAGGTAGTTCTTGATATTGGCTGTGGTACAGGTAAGGGAGCAAGCCTATTGATCAACTACATCTGTCAGCTCAAAAATCTAACGCCCATCTGTAGGCATTCTGAGCATGTTTTGCGCTAAAGCTGGCGCTGCCAAAGTTATCGCTGTCGATAATGCAGACATCATCAAAAAGGCAGCGGAAAACATCTTTAACAATGGCCTCTCTGACATCATCACCTGCGTGAAAGGTGCCATCGAGGAGGTTAAGCTGCCCGTTGACCAAGTCGATATTATCGTCAGCGAGTGGATGGGCTACTGCCTGCTGTATGAGGCCATGCTTCCGAGCGTGCTCTACGCTAGAGATAAGTATCTCAAGCCAGATGGTCTACTGGTTCCCAGCTCCGCCACTATCTGGGTGGCTCCCGTTCAAGATACAGAGTACATGTCAGAATTTGTGTCATTTTGGAGAGACGTCTATGGATTCGACATGAAAGCTATGCAAGAAGGTATCTATGATGATGTCAGGGTCGAAGCAATGCCCCAAACCGCTCTCTGCGGAGAGCCCTACCCCTTTAAGACACTCGACCTCCACACTGTTAAGCCAGAAGAGTTGTCCTTCACAGCCAAGTGGCAGTCACGGCTGCTGCGGCCACAGGATGGCTTGGACGGCTTCCTAATCTGGTTTGATAACTTCTTCGCCACTTCTCGCGATGAGCCTATGCCAGAGCCTGAGGTGACCCCTGAGGTGTTTATGAAGGCGAAATCAGGCAATGTTGCATTCACAACAGGCCCATCCGGCACTGTAACCCATTGGAAGCAAGGCTTCCTTATGGTACCACCGGAGAACCCTCCTTCGACATTGCCAGGCGCCATCTCTGGGCAAATTACCTTTGCAGCTCTCGAAGAGAACGCCAGAGCACTGAAGATCGATGTTACATGCAGCCCTGAAGCCCAAGCTACTGAGAATCAAAAAGAGAAGAAATGGTCCTGGAAGTTGGCGTAGAGGTAGTTTATGAGTATTGAATGGACAGGAAATGTTTGTCATCGGTTAGCGATTGCAAGCTTCTAATAGTGAGGCACTTTTAGAGCCTGTAGCCATAGATTCACAATGCTCAGGAATCCTTCTCCCAAAATGAAGCCCTACGCGTAAACTTAGCAAGTGTATAACTAACTAATAGAGCTCGAAGCCTTACCGATGCAATGATAATGAGTGGCGTGGTTGACTGTTTTCGTACGCTCAACCAGTACCAGCTAAAGATTCCTCCAATGGCTCGAGCCAAGGTAAATGAGGGTACGTTGTACATGCCTTGATATGCGAATTAGAAGAAGCTTTCTCGTGAATCATATGAGGAGAACTACTCACCGACTGCCACGGCAATGCCACCCGGTATCAGCGAACGCCATCGCTTTCCAACGGACAAAGTTCGCGCCAGAGTCGTGAGAGCAAAAAGAACACCAGCTCCAGTTGCCCACTCTTTGGCCATGTACGGCAAACCTTGTCCAGTTACAAGCCTAGCAGTGAATATCCAAACGTAGGCCGTTGGAACTTGGAAAAGTTTGCCGGGGATCTCGTATACTCTGTTACCAGTAACACAATTATTTAGTCGACTCTTCGAAAAATTTGATTTATCAGAGATACTTACGCTGTGTAGATACGATACGCAAAAGCACTGAACAGTGCGCCACAGGTGGCACCAATGATCTGTCCCCAAAATTGTGCCTTGGGGGCAGCTCCAAGTAGGTGGCCTGTCTTGAGATCTTGCATCAAGTCTCCAGCCTGTAGTGCACCCTATCAAGATGTTAGAAGGCACTCAAGGATATGTGTAGAGAGTCATATTAGACATTAACTTACAGCTTCAGACTAGATGTGATTATAATTGTTAGCTGGCTGGATAAAACTCAAAGGGGGACATGGAAGAAGGCAGTAGACGTACGATAGCACCTGCGACCAAGTTGATGAGAACGCTGGACTTGTGGCCCTGCGGTATGATCAAAGCAAAGAAAAGCTGCGCAAGTTTGCTTATGCCGGAAACAGGGTTGAGGTCCGTCTCTCCGAGGGCCCTAACGCCCATGATACTCAGGACCAGAGCCATGAGAACAGCAGTAATAATGGCGTAAAGAGGCACCAATTCGCCAAATACAAGGCGACTTGTAAGAATGCAGAGCAAAACAGATGCGAGAAGACCCCATGTGACAATTCGAGTGCTAACTTGCTGCTCGGCTGGAGCGTCATCCAGGCCAGTATCCTCATTCGAGGCGATGGAAGCATTGTCATCATCGTGAATTGCTGGCTCGTCCTGATCTTCCTCTCCCTGAGGGATTGGAGAATATTGATGACTTCTCTCGAACAAGGCGGCGATTTTGGATTGTTGAAGGCGTTCTCGCAACACAGCTAGAGCTCTCGTAGCGTGTCTTGAGAGAATGGGGCGAAGAGCAACGTAAGCTAGACTTACGACGGCATCGACAAGCATAATGGCCAGAGACACCCAAACAATCCAGCCTTTGCTGCCATTTTCCCAATCGTCCACTGGCCCAGGGGCCCATCCCTTCTTTTTGGCTAAAGGACTCAGAATACCCCAGCCGACAACTGCGCCGAGCGTCATATGCAGTGTCGTCTCAGTTCCCATGATGATGCCCTGCCCGACATATGCGAGACTCGGGTTCAAGGTCCAAAGCCAAGTAGAGGCTGCAACAGTACCGAATATGGGAAGATCTCTCAAAATCGGCAGGAAGTAGTTGCAAATGGTGAAGATGCCGGAAACAAGAAAGCTAAGCAGTAGGAGCTTCATGTTGTATGCCCAGTCCACGTCCTTTGACACCTCTGGCTCCTCGTCTGCTACGTCGGAAGTGGCCTCATCGACTAATAGAGGATCGTCATCTCTATCTGCAAGACTGGCAAATCCACCCTTGGCGGCGGCATCGAGTTCCTGGGCAGAAGAGCCTTGGCCTCGGCCGTGGAGAACGCGAATGAGCACGGCGGTGCTAAAGCCGCTGGGAAACCTAAGTCGTTCTTTAATGATAACCTGGTGGCGCCTAGTATCATACAGACACAGCTCGTCTCAGTTAATCTGCAATTTCGCTTTCATTCGAAGCACTCATACACTTACAAGGGAACAGCAAAAACGACTCCAAAATAGCAGAGGCCAATGGACCAGATAATGAGCTGCCCCATGCTCAATGACAAGGGACCTTGCTCATCGGTGCCCAGCAAGTAGTTCATTGCCGGAATCTATACAGCAATCAGGACGAAGAATCTAAGGAGCAGGAGAGTGGTGATGGCCTACGACACCGACAAAGCCGCATCCAAGAGGCATGATGGCCATGCCTCCGGCAACGCTCTGAACTAACACATTCTCAACTGGGGTGAATGGGAATTGCAGGTGAGGCTTCAGCAGCTTGAAGATGGCAAACCCCATCAAGCTTGACGGCATAGACATGATGGACACCCAGCCCGTCTGGAGGCCAAAATACATGTTGGCCGAGCATATCACGGTGCCAACACCAAGGCCAGCAGCAACACCGCGCACGGTGAAGCTACGGCCCTGGGGGGATGGAGAAGCCATTACTGCGAGTCCTGTCCCTGCGATGCGTTGAGCATTTGGGGCTGTTCAATGGTCAGTTTAGTCAAACGGCGGAGAGCTTCCTTCGAGCCTCTGCGAGAGCTTGTTATTTTCTCTCTTTGTTTTTCTCTCTCGTCGTAGGTAAGCTGTGTAAGATGGAAAGGGAGTTTATAAGGCCCAGGTCCTAGAAGGAGAAGCTGCCGCGCCCTTAGTGGCTGCAGGCTGCTATTAGTAATACGGGCGGGTGCGCTAGCGCGTCTGTAGTGGCGACCCAGCCCCGGATTGGTGGGATTCCCCGAAATCTATTGCTATTCAAGGTGATAACGCATGGCCTAAGCTCTATTACACCATGCTGTACATACAATAGGAATTTAACCCGCGCCCCGGGTATATGGTCCTCGGGCTACCTGATAGCTTCAAGTCTATTGGGATTTCTTCGTTTGGTCCTGATCCTCTTCCGTCATCTTCAAATATGGAACAGACGTCAACAGCCTCGGCCAAACGAGGGTGTATTTGTCGCCTCGCCCCGCAAGACAATGCCGTAGCCACGTGCCCCAGGTGATGTAATAATAGGCTAAGGAAAAGGGTTATCAGTATACACCAGCTCATTCATGTAAGATATGGAGTATACTCAAGGGCGTAAATCATAGCTCGTTCAGCATAAGACGTGAGGTTACAAATACGAGCGAGGGGAAATAGAAGAAATGCGGGCTGTCGGGGCAAGTGTCCTTACCTCCTAATGAACGACGTCGGGTCAGTCTCGCACTCAATCAACGGCATCACATCAATGACATTTGGAACCAGAGGAAGCTGCTCAACTTACCTAACCCGGTCATGAGGTGCCACCAGGCGTGGCCCTCGAGCAGGATGGCCCAGGGAAGGCCAACTGCATGTCTCCACCGTCGCACCTGGGAACAGAAAAAATTATCGAGATTCCAGATTAAGAACCCACCAAGGAAAACCGCCAGTCCTGTCACGGGTGGTTAGCCGCCTCCTTAGGCCCTGTAACCTCGCCTTGCTCATCAGTGTGACGCACCAGTAGCCACCATGGCCCACATCGTGTTAAGCAGCTTTGAAGCCCTCTTTGGATCTTGGGCATGTAAAACCGGCCGTACCTGTGTTTCCATCACCCAGATACTCCGAAAAACGACTGTAGCGGTTAAAGCAGCGTATGCTACCTGATGGAAGATAGGGTCCTTGGTAAGGTAGTAATAGAGCTAATCTTCCTTTAGCGCGTGTCTCATAGAGAATGAAATTCTCATTGCTTCATATGGCGTATGCATCCAAGTATATGTAGATAGCTTACTTACCGTGATCGACCCAGCAAGCGAAAGTAGCCCAACCCCGAAGACGACTGAGAATATCTGTGAGCGGGAGTAAGAAAAACTAGCATGCATCATGAGGCAAGTCGTATATATCATGGATAATTCGTCGACCAATTGCATGGGATCTTGACGTTCCGTTGTCAGCTCGCTTCATTATGAGTGGTGGCAGAGGTGCTTACACTTCAATGTCGCATGAAAAAGAATAGACCCTAGTCCCACGACCATGTACCCGATATAAGAAATCAGGAATATTGATGGATGATCCTCCTTCATACAGTTTCTAATGCCTCTAATCCCAAGCCACATGAAAAGGCCATTTGTGACTGTCTGTCATCGTGTTAATGAAGAGGGACGATCCAACCGGCGTTTATAAGCAGTACACTCACATTGCAGAGCTCAGCACAATACCACGAGAGCGCATAGTCCTTTAGAAGAAGAAGAACAAAAAGAAATTAGTATATGAAAGTGGAATGAATCTTTCTAATGTTGAAAATAAATAAATTTAAAACTCAGGATGCACAGCCAAGTTTGCCCACCTCTTCGCAAAAGTTCAGCGTTGACGTTTGTTCGCCCCAGAATCCATGGCCGGGGTTGGCGACTGGATATGGGACTGAGATCGCCGAACGCAGAGCAGATAAGGCCATTGATGTTTTACGTCGGCGATGGTAGACTGCGTATCCAATTTGTCGATTTGTTTACAGAATAGCAGAATATCAAGTGTAGAGGATATGTTCGGAAGAGAAATGAACTCATGAGGTGGAGAGCAGTGTAGGCATACGGCTTCCGCGCTACCCGTGCTCTCTTGAATCACAGGCGGGGCAGACTAGCAGAGCTACGGCGATCTCATGAAGCTGAGCTGTTTAAGCTACGTGTGGTCGGCAGTTGTCTCTCCTACATGAAACTCTAAATGGTATACGAGAAAATAAAACAAGATACAAGATACCACGTTTCTAAAGAAGACCGCCTTGTTCTATGAATGAATTGCAGTAATCTGCCGTTTTATTTGATATTTTATAAAAGCGAAACGACTTGGGGGGAATAAACAATAATAAGCGACAAATTCCAGATTGCCAAGTTTACTGGCTTTGGGCGCCTGGGCATCAAACGGCAGATGCCCCAGACCCATTGTTTTGGCGCCCGTACTTCCACCTAGAGCCTCAAACTCGACACATTTGTCGCGCCCGCTACCAACCACCAGTGACATTATTCTCCATGTGTGTCGCGATGCTCTAGTTATGGGCAAATGTCACATATAGTTCTCCGCCTCGAGTAAGTCGCTGCCCTTGATAAACAAATTATATATATCACAAGGGCTCACAAAACTCTTTTTGCAGTGGCATCTGTGCAGTCTCAGTATGGCGACGGCGCTGGGCCGGACAGTGTTCGCGCATCTCCCAGTCGCGCTCTTCCAGCCAAGGAGCCGTATTACTCTAATCGAGGTAGAGCCTTCCAGCATCCTCTCGTTCGCACTCATGAGTTAACAAGTTAGACATTGCGATATTACACGCTGTAATCACAGCAGCCCAGGAACAGCTCGATCATTCTACGGGCCCGAAGCCACTGCCCGCCGCTGCATTGTTCAAAGCTTATGACGAAGTTCTCCCTGAGCATGGCGTCGATCCGGATTCAGACCAGCATCTCTCGGCCCTCGTGTTTAGAGTTGGTGGCGAGCAAGGGAGCGGCAGCTTGTTAGAAAAATTCCAGTCAATACTCGGCCATATTGGCATCGTTCTCGAATTCAGCGACGACTCTATCACTACTCCGCAAGATTATCCCCAACATCCTCTATCCCCAGAACCAATAGATACTGGCCACTGGGATCCCGATGATCTCCCTATCAAGGAGGAGGATGCGCCTGTTCGAACGAGGCGCCGGACATACAGTGCTGGCTCTCTAGATTACGACCCCGGATTCCAAAAGATTCGCGCTGAAGCACCAAGTTATAAAAAGAGAAACCAAACGAAAGATGATCTCGCCCTTGTGGAAGCAGATACATATCCCTCAGCTCCGATATCGACAACCGCGACGCGGCATCTTGATCAATATCACCAATACCCAAGTCCGCTTTTCGACCATCTGCCCGTTGACTTCCGTGCCGTAGACGATGGCATTCCTTACGATGACGTGAAAGCGCACGTCTTACCTCCACAGACCGATGATTCCCGCAGTTCCTCGAAACGCAAATCAGGACGAATTACTCCACCTTTGAGGGCAGAAGAATCTCCCAGGCCTATGAACGGCTGGGACCAAAAACCATCCAACCATGCCAGAGATAATGGCAAGATTAACCAGACGCCTGGATTTCAATCCAAGCACAATTTACCGATAAAAACAATTGAAACGAATCGAGATGCCAGCAAAACTGATGCCGTAGACGTATCAGCGTCTCCCAACTATATACAGGGCGATCTGCCGCTGCCACTTCGATCCCAGAATGAGAATACGCTGTCGAAACACCAGCAAGCGCTGCTACTTACGAGAGCAACCCGCGCTCGCGAGATATATCTAGCGAGCAAAGTGTTCAACCACTGGGCAGACCGGACTGCGGCGCGGCTTGAGCGGGAAGGCGTAGCTAGGAGACATATGATTCGCTTTCGCTGTTTCCAAGGTTGGAGCCGTGCGCCAAGTTTACAGCTTCCAATCATCGACCACTTAAAGGCCCTTACGGCGGTTCAGAAATTACAAAGAGCTGTATCATACCAAGAAGAGCAGCTCCGTCTCGCAGCAATGGCTATATCTCAAAAGTATCGAGCCAGGACGGCATCTCGCGTCTATGACCAATGGTGTTCTCACCTGATATCTCTCGTCTACCGTCGAAAAGTAGATAGGAGATCGAAGCAAGGCGCGTTAGTGGCGTGGAGATCGAGCACCTCCAGCAACACTGTCAAAAGCCAAGCCATTCATAAGTTTAACAAACATGAGGGCGTTGTTACCACATTGTCAAAACTACAAGACCAAGCGCTCTTGCATAGTCGTCAATTTCAAGCAGCACGTCAAATCGGGTCACTTAGGCTGCTGTTTGGTTCTCTCGCCAAATGTGAGGATCAGATTCGGGTTAAAGCGCGATCATCAGCCTATAAAGCCAAGCTATCTACTGAAGCTGTCATTCATACATTCCACAATTGGAACTTAGTAGTACGAGTGCAAGCGTTTCGGTGGAGGGCAGATTATATATCTGTAACACGAGCCCTCGACAGCTGGCGAAGGCATTACTTACAAGACGAATGGAAGCAAGATATGAGTGCAAATCACCTGAAATCATACCGCGCATCAAATCTTGTCTATACTTTACAACGATCGAGTAACGCCGACGCGCAGCTATCAGTTATGAGCAATCGCGCCAGGTTATTCATAGTCACAACGCAGACATTACCTATTATGGACGCCGCTGTAGTAGCACGAAGAACCCAGATGAAGGATGTGGTTCGACAATACTTGATGATGAGATACACGGAAGTCTCTTCCGCTAGGAAAAAGCGAAAATTCTACGACGCTTTCGATCACTGGCGAACAATGGCAACTGAAGCCGCTTCTGAAAGCGAATTTGCTGCTCTTTATAATACAAAATACTATTATGGACAGCTTGATGTGGCTTTGGAGAAATGGAAAAAGCAGGCGGAAGAAGACGTGCAGCTTCAGCTGGCCACCTACCAACATTATACGCAGGCCTTATTAGCCGCTTGGAGTGATATTGCTAAAGAGCATGATCAAGCGGATATGCAGTCGCTGGAACTGTGGGCTTCTCGCAGGCAGCGGCAGTACCTCAAAGCGTGGTCTATATCATCACTACAACGAAGCGGACAGGCCCATACTGCGACCAGAGTACAACAAAAGAAGTACAGCGAAAAACGAAACCGCACATTCCATCACTGGAAACAGGTCTGCATAGGTCCGGATTTTGATCGCGTAGACCAAGACCTACGATTTACGCCGAATCGTGAACCCCACAGTGGCCGTCGCAGCGCTTGGCGGGCACTTTCCGTTCGCCGACATCTATTAGCGGAAAGGCATAACAAGCAGGACGCTGCGGCTAGGCCGATGGAAACACCAACGCGGTCGACTGGCGTGCCGTTGAATATGTCCTTCCCCTTGTCAGCGAAGCCAATCGTTGCATGGCGGGGGACAGACGAAGAATCGACTGCATCCAGCGACACTGAGGACATCGGAATGAAATCTCCAAGTAAAACTCCTGCGACTATGCGGCGCGGTATTTTGTCATCTACCACTCCTCGAGGGCCCGTACCCATGCATTTGAATATCAAATCTACGCGGCCAGAGATTTTTACTTCTCCTCATCGCTGGAGCGCCGGTGACGCTGTATCAAAATCAAAGCCAGGTCTATCACGGGATGTCTCGAACGAATCACAACCAACTCCAAAGCCCAACTTGAGTAGGTCTGTTGCTTCTCTTGGACGTTCTGTCCATACACCAGCTAAGCCTCCTGGACGGTTAGTAGCAAGCGCCAAACCCTTCAAGAAGGCTGGATCGCTACTTCCAGCTGAAGTTGAATAACCTGAAGTGACTACAGAGCGAGTTAACTCTACGGTTTGACCACAGTGAGCAAGCAAAACCAGGCTATGTAAGTACGAAGCGGATATACCGAGCTTCTAAATCCCACAATGATGAATTACATTGAGGGTGCTAGGCATTATCATTGCGTTGCAAGCGTTGTGAAATTAACAGGCTTGATTAAATGCCTGGATGGGTAGCATTTGTGAGCTCTATACATATATCGGAAACAATTTTAGCGATCTAATGATATCCATGGATAATAAATTTATACTCGTACAGCTTCTAAATTAGTCAAGCCAACATAAGAATTTCTCGTGTTCATTAGGTGATGCAGAGTTACAAAGAGAACGGTAAATATACATGTTCAGGGTGCCATGGGCGGGTATTCATACTAAATGTATAATAAAACAGTCTATTAATATATCAGACTGAATAACAGTTTAGCTTTTTTCTTCCTCTCTCTAAATTCTACCACTTAAGTAAATATACTAAATGAGCCGTTGTTTTTTTTTTCCTAAACTCTTCTTATTTTGGTTTAGAAAATCAGATTATCTAAGTGGGCTACAAAATTCCAGTGCTTTAAATAGCTTAAAAATTATCCCTGCTGCACATATCAATTACTAACGCGTCCTATAATAAAGACGCGATTTGCGCTTCGCTACATGTGCTAAGGAGAAACACCTCTTGCTATCTCACGCCTGTGTCATCTGTTCGTTTGCTCCGTTGAACTTCGGCTTAAGGTCAACGTTTTATAGTATGCAGTCGTAAAAGACTGCTGAATAGAAACAAGAAAAGTCTGCTACCTGGAGAGCTACGCTACGTCATGGAGCTGCTTCAGCGAATCCGTAACATGTGGCAATTCGCCAACTTGTGTCAATGGATATATATTTTTGGTGAAGCCATCGCAATTAACGTATCAATTGACATCGAAGTAAGTGAAGGGCTTCTTTACTGCATCTATTTTGTAGCTGTATGCTAATAGAGCCGCAGTATATCGAGGCGGAATGTCTCAAACCGAATTCACCGGGTCTCGACGATATTGCTTTGGCACTATTAAAAACGGTCACCTCACATCGTGGCCTTACGTATGCATATCTCTTCTTGCACTCTTCTTCTCCAGAGTCAATGTCCGACGGCTAACATCTATGCAAAGCCTTGAGGCATTCGACAACCAAGCTCGAATGCAGTACGTTTTGAGGTCGCCAGAATCAAATCCGTTTGGTGACGAAGATGCCCCCAAAGGCTTCTCTGATCTCAATGTATTCACCAAGGTAAGCGCTACTGTTGAGCTGGGCCTCCCAAGCATTCGCTAACATCAGCTGTCATATGGTAGATCAAAGTGATGCAACAGTTTACTCAGTGGATCATGACCCGGCCGGAGCTACTTCGAGAGAAAATGAAAGAACAAAAAGATACAGAGCAAACATCATGGGTGCGCAGCGCTTCCTCTATGCTTTCTACGCTTTCTAACTTGGTTTGTAGCGAATCGAGCCATATGGTTGGGATAGAGAAGATCGTATCTATTACGTCCTTGATGACAATCGAGTATATCGACTATCAGAAGCTCCTCCGAGCCGCAAACCATCAAAGCCCAAGCCGAACCGTGGACCCCGACGCCCAGGCAAAAGGCGACGCGTATCCGAATCGATTGACGACGCAGCTTCCTCCTTCGAGGACTCGACGAAAGATGACCCCGAAGCTGATTTGGAAGATAATTACCTTGGAGGCATGATTTGGGAGTGTGTTGCCGTGACGCTTGCAGAAGTCCAGAGCCTCATCGACAGTATGGCTTCATCCCGAGACGAAAACGAAAAAATACTTCGACGACAGCTTCGAGACCATCTCCTGCCTATTCTAGAAAAACAAGAAGACGACAGAATTCGTCGAGAGCAAAAACGCGAGAAGGAATTGCAGGTACTTGCCAAGATGGCCACTGCCAAACGGTCAAGCAGGATTGCCATGAAGGCGGAGCAGCGACAAAAAGAAGAGCAAGATAGAATAGAGACCGAACAGCTCCGAGAGGCAGAAGCAACTCAGCGCCGTGAAGAGCAGAAACAGGAGAAGATCCAAAGAGAGCTTGAAATGAGGCTTGCGTCTAGGGAAGAACGTTTGAAGAAGAGGGAAGAACGCCGCACCACCCATGACGAGAACGACACACAAGCGTCTGTAAGCGAAGGCAATGATACTGTGGTAGCAGCCGGAATGCCCCTACAACATCAAATCAAAGTCGGCGAAAGCTCAGAAGGTGTCAAAAACGTGCAGGATGAAGAGGAGGGCTGGGTATTTGACTGCTCATGTGGTCTATATGGGCAAGTGGATGATGGCAATCACAGTGTCGCATGCGAGAGCTGCAACGTATGGCAGCACAGCAAATGCTTGGGCATCAGCGAAGCTGCTGCAGATCACCCCGATTTCCATTTTATCTGCGTCTCTTGTCTTCAAAAAAGGGATGCTGCTGCAGCGCCGAAAACCCCCCCGGCACCTGAACCTACATTTAAATCTGAACCGGAAGCTCAACCTGAACCAGAACCTCGACCTGAACCTACGCTTAGATCTGAACCTGCACCCGGACTTGGACTTGGACTTACACCTACACCTAAACCTGAATCTGACGGTAATATTGGGCAAAATACTGCTTCTACCGCCACTACTATTACTCCTGCCGCTGCGGCTACTGCTGCTGCTGTTGCTGCTGCTATCTCCACTGCCACTGCTGCCGTCACTCCCACCACTACTTTCGCTATCTAAATGGGGAGCTACGCAAGGCAAAACCCAGATTATCATGTCTGAAAATCGCTGAAGAACCTCCATATCCCTAATTTCGGCAGCCTAACTTATCACAGCTCTTTTCACATTCTATGAACAACCACGGGGGTCTTATTGAGACGGTACAACACTGTTTCTTTCGTCACGCACATGCGTACATCAGCTGTTGATGTCTCTCACTAGCCCCGATGAATGGAATCTCTCTAATTAGTGATTGCTTCCATTCAGAAGGGATTCTTGTTGATCTCACAAAGCATCTTATCACCTGACGAATCTTCACCCAAAGAATTAGCTGACGATTGTCTCAAGGCTACAATGCTCTCAAACCTTTGTTGATACCGATACTGTTGCTCAAGTAACTACAAGTAAAATACTCCTGGGGGTATTTTTAGAGACACCTGTCCGTTTGCAATGGTTGAAACCAAAATAGCCGCTCAAAGGAAGTAACTGGTTCAGCTGAGGCTCTTCTCCAACTTTTAACAGTCTTGTTGGGCATCTACACAATACAAAGGAGCCATCCAGCTACGGACCCATCTCGCTAGTTAGTAGCTAGCAGTTGTCAACGTTTAGGACAATACCGAGTACTTCCATGTCATAATTCCAAAATCATTGCTAGCAGCCGCATATGCCTGTTTACCATGGCATATATCTGCGTCACTTGTCTTGGCAAAGGTATTGATGCTGAATCCTTTATAATTTATGGTACAAGTCACATTCATCTAGCAGCCCTTAATGCCAAAGCTAGCTATAGCTGATAGCAAAATATATATACATTTGTCCAAATTCAGCCTTGAAAAAAGTAGAAGCCTATAATAGATGGGGTCGTTTCTTTCAGCGAGAGGTCCTCAGGCCGATTAGATGTGTCCGAACAACCACATGAGATGCACGACCAACAGCTATTAGCAACACCCATTTCCGCTACTTCGGCGCTTAAAGATGGCTCTGCACATACCGTATGGCCATCATCTGTACCGTCCGTATCCTCTCTATAATTCCTACCTAGTAGTTGCGCGTCCTTGCGTTCACAGGCTATCTCTTTTCGGCGTCCGCGACCGAGTTCAGGGCCCGTGGTTCACTTCGCTGCGGTGCACGGAGTGGCCCATGATGAAGGAAATTAATGCCAATGGGGTCACAGTACCGCATGCGGCAAAAGCTTTGATAATTATTTATTGATTTGTTTGTGGTCTTGTAAGTCATGCTTTTGGACGGCGTCGTGGGACATGGAACGAATATGTATAAGGGCAGCCCATCAAAGAATCCTGCTACGGGACAAAGACAACAATTCACCCTTTCTGGTTCATAAAGAATCGTGATTTCATTGCATATATTCCTTCTGTTGTCAGTACAATAGAAGATTGAAAATAATTCATACATTTCGGTGTTTCTTTTCCTCAAAGCTATCTCAGTGCTCTCCTGCATCAAGGATTCAATAAGTCTGGGCCTAGGATATCCAGAGTCTCTGCTTCCATCAGTTTTTGACATCAACATTCTCTCAACAGCGCTCCTAATGGAACGTAAAGGTCTCACGATCCAGGGGACCACAGACTTTGGCTTGCCTAGCCATTCTGCCACAATAACGGTGCATGGCCATCCCTATTCGAACCAAGTTCTCTTGCCAGTAAGCTCAGCCAATACTAATAGCCAACCTACTTGTCTAAAGATGTTAACAATCTCCAAGTCATCTCACACACAGCGACGTACAGTGTCTGATACTCATTACAACATGATGGTAAGAACCGATGCAATGCCATCAGCTAGAGCATTACTCATTATACATGAAAGAAACACTCACTGATGGTATTTTTTTAGGCTAACTCACAGTATATACCTGAAGCCTCCCCGTATGGCTTTTCTAGCATGGGTGAAGCTCTCCATGCTCGGCCGACTGCTAGAAGTTTGAAAATCGCCGATTCTGAGCAAGAGGCGTATCGTCCAACCAAGGCACGAAAGACTGTAAGGAGGACAAGGGTCTCAAAGCGTGGGGAGCCTATCAAGCCTATCAATTCTCTTAGCAGAGCCCTCTCTGAGATTTCAACTGTGGATAAAGACGTGATTCTTGCGAACGCTGAATTGTTTGCTACTCGCCCGACCCAGGTGCGGAAAGAAGAAGAAGCCAAGGCCGGAAAGATCAAGCGCCCTCTCAACGCATTCATGCTTTACCGCAAGTTCTACCAAGACGTTGCCAAAACGTGCTGCATCAAGAACAATCATCAACAAGTTTCGACGGTTTGTGGTGATTCGTGGAAGAACTGCGAGCCGTCAGATCTTGTTCGTGCGTTTACCCTCCTGGCTGCAAAAGAGAGGAAAAATCATGCGATAGCCTTTCCCTTATACAAATATGATCCTCTTCATTCAAAGAAGAGGGATGATAGAGATTCGATGCTGTCTTTGCCAATGGACAAGGGAGATTTTGAACACTTCAATGATCGAGCTCTGCCCGAGGAAAACAAGTTGAAGCGAAAAAGGAAGGATTCACCTGAACACCACGAGTCCTTACACCTGGACAATGGGTTATACCCGCCAATTGTCGACCAACAACAGGTCTTTGTGGCTAGGCCCGTTGCTCCTCAAGCTTATTGGACTCCCCCAGCTCTACAAGTCCAGTCTTCACCGTACGCTTATCTGGATCCTGGCTCATTGCACCCATGCCGTGTATGGCTCGGTGAAGATTATTTGCATGATATGAATGCACAACCTCTGATGAATGGCATGCAGGGAGTTATAATGGAGCGTGGCTCAAGTTGTCAGGAGGCTTCCATCGACCCTGCGCTTATTCCCTGTGAGCCCAATTTGAAGTATGATTTGCCCAATAGCAGCTCAAGTGCAGCACAGGGGCAGTGGAATCAGAGGGGGCCTGCCGAGATATTACACACAGAGCCAATGATTCCTGGTGTAGATGTAAGAGGTTCCTATGATGCATATCTCAAAGGAACTGACAGCGACTGGAAAGTTGAACATCTGGAGGAACCCAGTCAATTTGACGACTGGATGTCTCAAATTCATGGGGATGTCTAAAGAAGAAAGAAAGACGGGAACGGATGAAATTATTAGAGAGATGCCGTTTTTGGAGATGTTTGTGTTTTGTATAAGTAATTGGCGTTGGAACATGCATTGGCTACTTGGAGTGTACTTTTACATGTTATAAATAGAATTGAATATCCTACATGCTGCAATTCATATTTCCAAAGCCCACCAGTAGCAGTACCGAGTCGCATCATACACTAGGTAAATGCATACTAGAATAATTTAAAGAGAGACCAACAAGGTAGTGATGGAAGCTATACCAAGGCAGAATGATTGGTGTTGAGGTGCAGGTTATGCTACATGTATCCAGACATCAGTGGTTCCCGGCAGCCTTCACCTCTGTTAGTAGAGGGCATTGGGTCTTACTCCGTACTACTAGTACCTACTAGACTAGCGCTAGCATCAATACTTGATTCCATAGCAGATCAGGCTAATAATATCTGCTACAGAAGTACCTCCTCTTAGCAGTATTGCCCTGGTACTCTATGAATACCTGGCCAATTGAAAGGGGAAAAAAGAGAGCTTTAGGCTTGACACAAGTCGAACCTGCGCGGAAATCATACAGCAATTTATTTGCATTCCTGGGAAATTTATATACTCCTTAAATGGGTACATATTTAGAGTGACTAAGCGAGCTGTAATGCCTGATAAGCGCCCGAAGCTCGGGCGGTTGTCACTGGACCAGGCCTAGAAACCCAGCAAAGTGGACCCCTAATATACGTTACAGAGCTGGAACTCGCCTACGGGGGGCTTCTCCGTACTCTTGAACTCACTATCGCTGCCGCAGCCACAGAGTATGGAGTACACTCGCTAGCACAGCTTAGTAGGGACTGGCTCGGTTTTCGTCACTCACTGCAGCCCTCCTCTCTCCAGCCCGAAACCTTGACTCCACGCAACGAGGTGCATTCCACCGCGTCGGATTAATACCCGCATTTCGAGCGTCGAGCTGTGTTTAACGGAACAACAAAGGCGAAATGGGCTTCTTGGGGATATACCGGGCCATCTACGACTACACTCCTAAAGAGGATGCCGAGCTCGCCATTACGACGGGTGACTTGCTGTACATCCTCGAGCAGAACAACGACGATGGCTGGTGGAAGGCCAAGAAGAAGGCCGGCACAGACGACGAAGATGAGCCCACCGGCTTGATTCCAAACAACTACGTTGAAAAGGTAAAGTCCATCCTCATCGCAGGCGCTCCCTGTCTCCCGAGCTCCCGGCCTCATGCCGACCCTTTACGGCAGCCTCCCAGAGTACCTGCGAAGCTACTCGGCCGACTTCTGTAGACGTGCGACGACAAATTGGGTTGCGTACGATGAGCTAACGATCGTATCCATCAATCAGGCAGAGACGGTAGGCCATGCGCGCGCCATTTACGAATATACCCGCCAAACCGATGAGGAGCTCTCGTTCCCCGAAGATGCCGTGTTAGAAGTCTTCGATACCAACGACGAGGACTGGATCCTTGCCGGTTTGGATGGCGAGTATGGCTTTGTTCCGGCCAATTACATCGAAGTGCAAGCTGCCGCTCCTGCGAGCGCGGCATCGCCGCCAGCAGCACCGGTTCTGCCAAGGCGGCCGCCCTCCCAGAGCATCGCTGCTGCTCCTACTCCTGAAGATGATTCAACGCCGTCTGAAGAGGCGCCGGTTGCCAATCCGGCAGCCGCTCTCGCCAGCGTCATCCAAAACCAAAGCCGTCAATCCGTCAGGGAACCTCCGACTCTACGTTTTAAAGAACCAGAAGTATCAGATGAAGAGTCTCTCAAGTCTCCTGCCTTACCCACGCGACCGCGACCGCAGTCTCAAGCATATTCACTACCCGCAGAATATGCGCCCAGACCTGAGCGAGAGCAAACGACTGAATCTCAGCCCAAGGGACACCTTATCCCTGGCGGATTCCACTTATACAATATTAACGAGATGGTGTCGGTCATGGGCAAGAAGAAGAAGATGCCAACCACTCTGGGCATAAATCTTTTGACTGGCACCATCTTGATCGCACCCGAGAGAGCTCAGGATGACCCTCCTCAAGAATGGACTGCCGAGAAGATGACCCATTACTCTCGTGAGGGAAAACACGTCTTCATGGAGCTTGTTCGCCCCAGCAAGAGCATTGATTTCCATGCCGGAGCTAAAGACACCGCAGAAGAAATTGTAGCTTCTCTTGGAGAGCTTGCAGGTGCTGCACGAGCAGAGGGACTGAGAGAAGTAATCGCAGCCGGTTCTCAAAAGCGACAGCGAAAAGGAACGGTTCTCTATGATTTCATGGCGCAGGGCGAAGACGAAGTCACTGTTGCCGCAGGCGATGAGGTGGCTATTATTGACGATACGAGGAGCGAGGACTGGTGGCAAGTCCGCCGCCTTCGGAACGGCAAGGAAGGCGTTGTGCCGAGCAGCTATGTCGAGTTTTCAGGTACTATTACGCCGCCACCTGAGGGCCAAACAGCATCAAGGGCAGGCGGAGGTGCCTCCAGATCAACTGTGGAACAGAACCGCATGGAGGAGATGAGACTTACCAAGGAGGCAATCAAGGCTAGCAAGGAGCCTCAGCAGGTAGGCCCAGAGATGCGTTTGCCTAAACGAGGCAGCAGCCTCATAACTCCGGATAATGGTAACATGTTGAAACAACAGCGGAATCGACGCGAGAATGGACGTACCGATAGTGGCAGCAATTCGGCGAGCAAAACAAGTGAGTCATCTTTTCTAGTTGTATTTACACCACAAAGCCAAAAGGCCCCATGCAACTGACATTCGAGTTGTAGAGCCCGACGCATCCAAAGTGCGGACATGGACGGATCGATCAAAATCATTCAGCGTCGAAGCGCAGTTCCTTGGACTCAAAGATGGCAAGCTACATCTCCACAAAATGAATGGCGTGAAAATTGCTGTACCCATAGCAAAAATGTCGCACGGGGATCTCGAATACGTTGAGAATCTCACGGGTATATCTTTGGATGACGAGAGACCGCTGGCCGATGTCAAGCGATCCAAACCCCCGGAGCAAAAGAGAGCCCCGGCTTCTGCCGTTGGAGCATCCATTGACAAGAAGCCAGAGTACGACTGGTTCCAGTTCTTCTTGTCTTGCGACGTGGCTGTGGGCCTTTGTGAACGTTATGCTCAGGCATTCACGAGAGACTCTATGGACGAGAGCGTGCTGCCGGATGTCGATGCTGGTGTTCTACGGAATCTAGGACTACGAGAAGGAGATATCATTAAAGTCATGCGTACTCTAGACGCCAAGTTCGGCCGCAGTAAAGCCAACGGCGAAGGTGATGGCGGCCTCTTCTCAGGCCCAGGGGGAGCTCTGCGGAATAACACAAGGAAGGGCCGACCTGCCCCCGCTGTGCAAACTGGCGATGTGGTTGATGCGGCGGTTTTCTCGACTAACAAGGAGGCGTCTAGCTCTGGCGAGACTGCAGCCAAGCCCGCATCTCCTGTAAGCCCGGCAAAATCACCCAAGCGTCCGACGGGAGGATTTGACGACGATGCCTGGGATGTGAAGCCAACGAAACAGGAGCAGCAGCAGCCCCAGCCCTCGCCGCCGGCAGACGCTCCCTCTGTTAACCCAACGCCAGCACCAGCACCAGCATCGGCACCTGTTCCTGCTCCTGCCCCAGCGCCAGCAGCGCTCACTGGGTCTTTGAAGGAGCTCTCTCTCTTGTCAGCGCCATTAGAGCCCAGCAAAGTTGAGCCTCCTGCCCAGCCTCCTGCTGCCAACTTTGTTAGCGAAGAACAGCAAGCAGCTGCAACAGCATCAGCTGCGCAACAGCAACAACAGCTGCTGGGAGCAAGCCCATCTTTCTTCCAAACTGTCCCACAACCAAACCAGGTTTCGGCTCAACTCCCTCAGCTCACTGGGGTCCACATCTCTCCAAAGTCTCTGGGAAGACAGCGACCCATCCCGCCATCTATCTCGCCGCCAGTTCAGGGCTCACTCGTCGTGCCACCACCACCGCAACGACCTCTCTCCGCTCCGCAGTCCACCCTCCCTCAAGGCATGTTTGCCGCTCCTACGCTCCTCCCTCAAGTCACTGGTCTCGTTCAGGGCCAGGTTGCGCCACCGGGACAAAGCCTCCACGACCTCACCCAAGCTCGGTTCCAACAGCAGTATAATGCACAGCTCCAAAGCTTGCAGCCTCAATTTACGGGATATCCTGGGCCTCAGCCTCAGGGCCTGCAGCAATTTCCCCAGGGTGCTCCTGGACAGTTTATACAGCCCCAGTTCACTGGCGCGCCTGGCTACGTTGACCCAAGCCGAATAAGCCAGTACGGAGGGCTTCAGCCGCAAGCTACCGGCTTCCAACCTGGCTTAACATCTCCCTTTGGCTCCGGCAGCATCAACAACTATCTGCCACCAGCTCTACAGCCTCAACCGACCGGATTCCAGAGCCTGCAGCCGCTACAGCCAACAGGCACGGATGGGTTGAAGCCGCTGCAGCCGCTTGTGGCACAGAAGACCGGACCTCCTCCGCCAGTTCGTTTTGGTGTGACCGACGCGAAGAAGCTGACACCCCAGGCTACCGGCCGACGGGCCAATTTATCTCAAGCAAGTAAGTTGTTTTCTCCCCAAGCTCTACTACTCACTGCCTTTGCTAACGATATCGCTCTACAGCTCCTGAAAACCCGTTCGGTTTCTAGACGGAAGACAGAGGTTTCTATACTGCGACTTGTCATATATAGCTAATTATATAGTCTGATTTAACACAAAAAAGACTGCCTGCTTAAATCTAGCCCTCGTAATGAGTAGAAAGCTAGAAATTTTTATTTTAAATTTTATGTAATTATAATATGAATATATATTGATACTAGATAGAAGGTTTTGTCACATTGGCTAATTTGCCCACTCTCCAATGCACTGGATCCCCAATTGAAGCACCAGCCCACCTGAGCTCAGTAACGCGCTAATCTGTCTGCTGGGGGGACACAAGCTACAGGACAGTATGGGCCACCCGCGCTCTAGGCAGTGCCCCATGCTGCTCTGCTCCATTATCCGACCTGGCCATACCTATGCGCTACGTGGTTGCTGCTCCATGCGTTAATCTCCTGCGCAGGCAAGCTAAATACTACCTGGATAAACACCATCCGATCTGTGCCTCTCATTATCTGGGCTTTGCGTCTCATAAGTCAATGCGCGTTTAATCTCTGCCGGCTCCCCTCATTTCCGCCATGGCAGAAGCTTTGCAAGATTTGCTGGGCAACGGCCAGCACGTTGATGCTGCAACCTCGGATTACATCTCGTACCTGGCGGGACAGCCCGTTGATGCCCTGCGGTCTTCAGAGCGCCAGCTCCTCTCACAGGCCTCAAACTCGACTCTGCTCTCAATACAAGGCTTATCCAAGAAGTCATACAAGGCGGTCGTCAACTCAGCCGAAAGCCATGGGTCTCTACGGGATACGGTGCCGGCTCTGTCGACCAACGTGCTGCAGCTGAGCCGGCTCATCTCCAACCTGGATTCACAAGTCGAACACTTTTCCGCCAGCGTTAGCAAGGCTGGCGATAGCAAGCTGATTGCGCGCCGGAAACAGGTGCTGAAGCTGCTGGAAAATGCCGACCGCCTGACAGATCTCATGCAGGTCCCTACTCTGCTGTCTTCCACAGCCAACATCTCACCCCTGGGCTTCTCATCTACGCTCGACCTGTATGGCCACATCCAGCGCCTTGGAGCGCTGTATCCGAACTCGCAGCTTGTCCAACACGTGCTGGGCGAGTCTGAAGTTTCTATCCTTCGACTTGCCACGGATCTCATCAGCACGTTGAAGGCGCCGAACCTGAAACTGGCTGCGACGCTGAGAACGGTAGGGTGGCTCAAGCGAGCTATCCCAGATCTCATTCCTTCGGCGCCGGCAGAAGATATGATCCCCGCTGTCTTTTTGATATGTCGGTTCATCACATTGACGGCTACTCTCGATGCATTGGAGCCTCTTCGTCGACTGGCTGAAGATGAGCGGCTGAGCCAGGAGAAGACACCACAGTCCCGATCCACTGGCCAGCATACAGAACGGTTTCTTAAGCGCTTCATTGAGGTGTTTCGAGAGCACAGCTTTGGCATTGTGTCCATGTCAAAGAGCGTAGACACCAACCTGGGCAACGCATCCCCCGACGACCTCGATCTGCTTCACCCTCTTCCCTCGGCGCTGTCTACATTTCCAATCCACCTCGTCAACATCCTGCTCGAGCCAATTCGCGTCTATCTCCCCGCTGTTAAAGACAAGGTTGCCCGCGAAAGCATTCTCACACAGGTGCTTTACTGCGCCGGCAGCCTGGGCAGACTGGGAGCCGATTTTGGCATGCTATTAGCCATGGCTGGAGTTGGCGAGTGGGTGGATTTGGTCAAGCGCCATAGGCTTCTCGCTGGGCGACTGGAGTCGGTCATCGGAGATTATCGGTAAAACACCACACAAAGGCAACCAGGCACTTTTTACCCACTGTGCGCAAATGCGTCATCGCAAACCTTGGACCGCATGCATTGAGCTACGAAACCTTAACCAACCTCTTTATCTACCTGCTTTAACCCGTATATAACAGCACTAATATCTTACCGCCACGCTATCGATTCATAAACACACGCATATTGAAGGTCTTTTTTTTCCCTTGTTTATATATCTATATGAGGGCTTTCTTTGTGCTTGTTGTTATCGCAGTGCAGCAGCTTACAAACTAGCCAAGCTCAGCTATATCACATCTGCTCCCTTGGAGGAGTCAGACTCAGATATAGATATCATGGGCACAACACCATCCTCAACGTCATCACCATCATCACCATCATCATCATCAGCAAAACCAGCTGTGGCAGGTGCGCGTCTCACAATGGCACGTTCTATGGAAAATTCTCATCCCAGCTCCTAGTGCAACACTTTCTCTCTGGCCTTGGGTCGGGAGTAGCTTCAGCCGTGCTGCTTCAGCCGCTGGATCTCTTGAAGACTCGGACTCAGCAATCAGGTCGTCTCTCGTTGCTGAGCTCTTGGAAGGAATTGACACAGTCGCCACAACCAATCCGGGCGCTATGGAGGGGAACTGTGCCGTCGTCTCTCCGCACGGGCATAGGATCTGCCATCTACTTCTCATCGCTGCATAGCGTTCGCGAGTTCATCCAGAGGTCAAATGCACTTGACCAGCAAATCCATACCCACAGCGCCTCCTCGTCGTCGCTACCGAAACTGACCCATACGGCCAATGTGGTGTCTGGCGCTGTGGCACGGACATGGGCAGGCTTCGTGCTCATGCCTTTGACCGTCATCAAGGTCCGGTTTGAGTCAAGTCTGTATTCCTACCCGTCTATGTGGGCCGCCGTGAAAGATATACATCACCAGGCAGGCATCCGAGGCTTCTTCTCAGGCTTTGGCGCAACTGCAGTCCGGGATGCCCCTTATGCGGGCATGTACGTATCCATCTACGAGATGCTGAAAAGGAAACTGGGATCTTCCGTTGCTCAGGATGGCATGACTCCCTCCATGGCTAGCTCTGTCAACTTTGCTTCAGCCATCTCGGCGGGCGCAATCTGCTCAGCCATATCCAACCCAATAGACGTCGCCAAAACACGCATTCAGCTACAGCCGGATCAGTACCGAAATATGTTTCACGCTGGCTACAGAATGGTGACGGAAGAGGGCCTCCATTCACTGTGGCGCGGGTTGGCTCTCCGGATGAGCCGTAAAGCATTGAGCTCTGCGCTTTCATGGACGATTTATGAGGAACTTATACGTAGATATGCTGGCAGCTACGGTGCAAGGCGTAGTCTCAAATCAATGTAATTTTGCGGGAGCTGATATTCGGAGTTTAGTGAAAAGAGGAGAAAGAAGAGGAGATGTTGCATAAGAGTAACAAGACTATTCCACTCTACCATTCGGGAATTATTGCCTCAAAATCAATCAATAGCAGTAATACAAACTACATAAATAGATATTCGGCCTGGAAACATTTTCGCAGTAAAACATGGTCTCATAAATCATTCATTAGTTTAGGACGGACGAGCTCCTGCCAAATACATGAGTAGCGGTCCCGGAGACTTGCTCCTTTTGCGGTCGTGCTTGGACTTCTTGCGAACAATCTCAAGCTCTGAGCTTCGGCTCCGGTGGTGGGAGTGAGAGGAGTGCCTGTCTTCAACCATCAGGGTGGTCTTGGTCCGCCTCTCCCGAACTTGTTTGGTGTGTTCCCAGAACTGGTCTTGCTCCCATTCGGGGACCCAGCGCTTGACTAAGACATACTCGGGATCCTGTTTGGATTGGAAATGTGTGTTAGTGAGGGCTCGATATCAAACGGTTCATTGCTATTTAAAAAGAAGACCGGGGAGGGCCACTGGAGTCATCTTACAGCGTCAAACTCAAACTCAATGTTAAAAGTGCGCAATGTCTCAATCGACAGGTATCTGCGTGCCATTCGCGTGTACGTATGGCGCTCCATATGAAGCTCCGGAGCTGGGAGAGCTGGCACCAGCGGGAGGTTGGCTGGGGGGTGAGCTGGACCCGGAAGCGGGGCCGGAGCCTTTTGCACCTTCTTCTGGCTGAGGATAGCCTCAATGGCGTGTTCATCAAGGCCCGACTTCACAAGATCGTCGTGCAGGCGACGCTTATACTCCTTGTCGGTTTGCTCCTTGATCCTTTGCTCATGAGCGATGCGATCGGCTTCGGCCTTCTTGTATTTCTCAACAGCGTCGCGAGCCAAGGCATCGCGCCGTCGCTTCTCCTCAGCCGCCTCCTCCTCTTCCTTGAGGCGCTTTAGCTCAAGCTCCTTCTTTATACGCTTCTCCAACTCTGCCTCTGCCTCGCGCTTCTTGATGCCGTCGAGCGTAAGCTGGGCATGGCGAAGCTCAGCCTCATCACGATATTCTTTATCGCGCTTTCGCTTTTCATCGGCGGCCGCTTCGGCATCTTTATGACGCTTAAACTCAAGTTCTTTCTGCTTAAACTCGTATTCCATCCTGAGGCGTTTCTGTTGCTCCTCCTCTGCCTCGCGATCTTTATGTCGCTTAAACTCAAGCTCCTTCTGCTTAAACTCAATCTCCAACTTGATGCGCTTCTCTGCCTCTTCCTCCGCCTCGCGTTTCTTGATTACTTCAAGCTGGCGCTGCGTCAGGCGGAGCTCTGCCTCTTCACGATATTCCTTCTCGCGGCGTTGGTTATCTTTTTCACGATCTTGATTGAGGCGCATAAGCTCAAGGTCGCGGCGTGCTTGTTCTGCTTCCCACTCATCTCGAGTCATGCGTCCGGAACGAGGCCCGTGTGACGACCGAGAGGAGGACCGGGACCGAGATCGAGATCGGGACCTGGAGGAGCGGCGATAGACCACCGGCATTGCCACCGGCCTGCGACTCCGGCGGTAAATATCATCGGGGTCTTCGTCTGAGTCGTGCTCGTTGTAGATGCGGTTGTTGATGATGATGGGAGCTGGCGCTGGCGCTGGAGGAGGAGGAGGAGGCGCCGGCGGCGCTCCTACGGCCACGCGGCTGTTGCGAGGGCTTTCGCGAAGATCACGAAGATCGCGAGGATCGCGAGGAGGCGATCGGGTGCGCGAGTGCGATCTGGCAGCGACGACGGTGGTGCGGTGCTCGGCCCCAAGATAGCTGGGCCCAGAGCCGTACTCGTACTGAGCTCCCCGCACCGGCGGGCTATGGACGTAGCGCACAGCGGGCGGGGAGCGGTCGTGACGAGCGACGCGGACGCTGATGTCGTCCTCGGAGTCGTAGAGGCTGCTCATGGCTGCGAACGAGGACAGCGACAGCTCTCAAGGAGAAAAGAACAAAAAAAATTCGTTTGTTTGCTCGCTCGCTCGCTCGCCCGCTCAATCCACGAAAAATACAAGCAAACACAGACGCAGAGCGAAATGCGAAGGTGGGGGTTTCAAAGGACGGGCTGAAATGGCGAGGTTACATACCGTAGGCAAGCGAGCCCAGCTGCCAGCCTGTATTTATACCCCATGCGGCTCAGCTCTGCTCCACAGGGTGCCAAACAGCAGCGCCAAGCAGGTGCAGGTACCGTTCGGCGCATGTTGCATGTGTCTTGAGATTAGTCGTAGCACGCAGTAGTGGTGGCTCTCTTTGTTCGTGCTGCAGCAGCCGTGTAGTAGCGAGTACCTTAGCGCTTAGTTGGTTGGGCAGTGATAGCTGGGAGCGGGGAGGAGCTAAACCGGGCACGGGATGATGTGACGAATGACGATGCAACACACCCATTTCTCGCCTGAGACGCAATCGATCTTGGGATCCTCATCCTCCGAAAAATGGCACAAGTGACGAGGGCGGTTTGGGGGAGTGGGAGAGAACTGTTTGGTGTCGTTTAAGAAAGAAGGAAACAGCCGAGAGCGAGTCTTTCCAGCCGCTATCCCTAGGCCCTCGAGTAGATGCCCCAGGCACTTGCGAGTTAGCCGGTACGTACCCAGAACGCTCTAATGCCATCGTTCCAAGAAGTCCTGTTCATTCACCGCGCTAAACCACCTCCGGACTAGAACCTGCTTTTAATGCATGGCAATCCCCCTCCCCTAGCGGCGCAGTAGAAAAAAAAAGTCCCCTGTGGCAGATGACCCGGCCCGCCCATAAGGCTACCTACCCAAACTCTCTCTCGACTCATACAGTCTGAATCTTCCTACGCAGCGCCCCAGTTCACAACTTCATCGTCCTCAACAAGAGAGAAAAAAAAAAGGAAAAAAAAAAAGAAAAGAAAACAGGGAAAAACACTATACAAAAGCCCTCATGACTGCTCAGTTTGCTTCCCATGGCCGCGGCGGCGCTGGCAACATGGCCGACGCAGCGCAGTCGCCGTCCATCAAGGCCTCCGATCTCGAGACGCCGGTACTGAAAACAGCCGTTGTGACGACAGGCCGAGGCGGCACCGGCAACATGACCAAGAACAACGACCCTCGCGAAACACGTCTTCGCCAAGACGTCAAGGCGTAAGTTGGCAACATTCCGGCATATCGCAAAGATGGAATTCTTTCCTTGCCTTTCACATCATCTCTTTTCACGTCGTAACCCTTTTCTCATTTACCCATCCCCTACCCACCCTTGTCTCTCTCGTTGAAATCCCCGTCCCTGTCGTATGCGCAAAGTTCAAGAGTGAGATACAGTTTCTAATAAAGCGCGCTTCAAAACAGAGTACCCCGACGACTTAGTGCGGGAGCCCAGTACGCTGGGCGCGGCGGCGCTGGCAACGTATTCAAAGGCGAAGATGAACTTGAGCAACTGGCGCTCAACCGAAGCGTTGAACAAGCGATCGATGAAACTCCAAAGGATGCTGGCGAGGAAAAGACTTCAGAGAAGACGGACAAAGTTGAAAAGGTCGAAGCTGCCGCAACAATAAAGAAATGGCTATTTGGAAAGAGGCCATAACAACGCCCATCAACTCCTCTGCTTTCTATTTCTTCATTTCCTTTATTCCTGTTTTGTCCTTCCTCTTCTACAATTCTTAATATCTTTTCCCTTTTACAGAAAGGATTTGGTTCATGGTGTTGGGGGAATTCTTGGGGCGCATTTGTTGACTGATGACGTTTTGGCACGGAGTCTTCTCGGCGGTATGACGGTATCAAAAATGCGTGTGCTTATGGGTATTAATTGGGAAACATCATCCGGGGCCACAAGGGCATTCGATTAACGGAGCGATTCTGGTTTTTTTTATATATCCTGGCTTACAATTTAACGTGGCTTATCACTACAATACACTACTTGGTTCTGTCGCTGAGTGGAGAGCCTGTCACCTGTGTTTTATTATGTTTTATTACATTTCCTCTTTTCCCTTGGTCAACTTTTCAAGGCTTTGTTAGTCGGTGAATTTCCTCAAAGAAGAACTTCAAGTTATCCGGGTTCACTCCTGGTGTAATACCTATAGACACAAGTGAATTAGTAAAAGCAAACACGCATGATATGGTGGGTACATCTCTTACCATGTCCCAAGTTCGCAATCCAGCCCTTCTTTTCGCCAGACCAGAAGCCCTTGACCATCGTCTCAACAGCCTCGGTGATGGCCTCCTTTGTGCCGTACAGGACTCCGGGGTCGGCATTGCCTTGGAAAACTATACTTCTGTTTCCCCGAATCTTCACGGCTTCGGCAGGATCTTGCAGCCAGTCCATGCCGACAACGTTGTAGCCCAGGTTGCATGCTGAGTCAAGAGCGAACCAAGCGCCCTTGGGGAACACCGTCATAGGCACTTTTTCAAGGCCAAGCTCTTGCAGCTTCAGAGGAAGCTTCTGTGCAATGTGAGCAAGGTAGGGTTCGGAGAACTGCTTGAACGAAGCAGGACCCAACTCTCCAGCCCATGAATCGAACACCATAACCAACTGGATGAGATAAATCATTAGCTATCCAAGGACATAGCACTCCACCATCTCGTGCTACAGAACACCATGAAAGAGAGAAAGCGGTGAGGGTTGGATAAGGCAAATCTTACCTGAGCTCCAGCCTTTACCTGGTGAGCCAGATGGTCCACGCAGACATCGGCAATCTTGGCCAAAAGCTTCTTCGATTCCTCTGGGTACTTGTAAATCCAAGTCTTAACCTGAGCGAACAGCTTCGTGCCGCCGCCCTCAACCATGTAGCAGAACAGCGTCCAAGGAGCACCACAGAATCCAATCAGAGGCACTCTGCCGGCCAGCTTCTTCCTCGTAAGGGTAATAGCCTTGTAGACGTAGTCGAGCTCGGTGGCCACATCAACCTTGCCATTGAGAACCTTCTCGTACTGTCCGTCGGTCGGGGTCTGGAGCGGGTTGGGGAAGTGAGGTCCCTTCTTGTCCACCATCTCGACCTGCATGCCCATGGCCTGGGGAATGACGAGGATGTCGGAGAAGATGATGGCGGCGTCCAGCAGGCTCTCAAATCGCTCGACTGGCTGCAGCGTCAAGGTAGAGGCGACCTCGGCGTCACGGCAGCATTCGAAGAAGTCGCGCGAGCCTTTGGCTTCATGATACTCCGGCAGGTAGCGGCCAGCTAAGATACTCTGTCAGACAGGCATTTCTTATGATCATACTTCCTTCTGCCATTCATTCATTTTCAGAAGAAGCGCCCAGCGGACAAAACTCACCTTGGCGCATCACCCACATGGGAGGTCGTTCCACGACCTGGCCTATTCACGGCGCACATATACGTATAAGCACAACTCAATTCGCGGACAGCGCAAGACAAATAGCAATAAACCCACCCCGTGCCGCTCGGAGCAGCAGGTCGTTCTTCAATGGCTCGAAAGAGTGCTCAGACATTTTGGCGGGAAAAAGGGAATGAAATGTGCAAAAGGTATTGTGGTAGCCCAAAGCTGTCATGCGAGCCAATAGCCATATAAACGCAAACTGCGAGCTCAAGACCCCACCATCCAATCGACCGTCATGCCGAGCTGCCCCTCCTCGTATGTACGAAGTACCTACTGTAAGCGGATTTCAACAAGGTGGTCAGTACGTACCCATGTTGGAATATGCTTTCCGCCCTTTATTTTCGGATGCGATCGGCCCGCGTTTCCTGGCCTCTCTCACGCTACTTCATTTCAAGCTGTCACCAAGCTGTCTTATCAGTGCCGTATCATGCACAGTTGAATGCGCCGAACCCACCATCGCAACAATGTCGTCGGAACAAGAGCTTCAGATCAATCCCGTTGTCCAGGACTCCATGGTCCATAACAGCAAGGTACGCTAAACTCAATCCTTCCGTACAGCGAGCGAGACTCTGTCTAACCTCACCTGCGCGATACAGGTCCTCACCAATCTCCACAGCCTGACGGCGTCACTCTTTGGCGTCAGCGCTGGCATCCTTGGCCTCGAGTCCTATTCCGGCTTCTTGTTCTACATCGTCTTCTCAATAATAACAACCATCCTGTTCTACACCTTCCAGCTGGCGCCGGGCTCTCTGGCAGAGGGGCGTAGCGTGGTCGACACTAGACGTTATTACAGAGGTGCCCTTGATCTCTGGACAGGCGGCATAACTAATGGATTGCCTGGATTCATTCTCACCTGGACTTTGTTCTATGGATTAGTGAGAGCTTGAGAGAGGAATGGGAAAGGAATGGGAAAGGAAAGGGGAGGATAGCCAGCGATTTCTGCGAGGCAGATGTGCGATTACGATATCTGTCAAGACAATAATTTATTTTAATGCATATAATAACGATCCAATGATTTCTCAACGCTCTCCAAAACGCTTCTCACAACACACAAACGCATCTATATACAACTGTTAACACCTGCTTCTCCTATCAACACATGACATCTGTAATCTTTCCAACAAACCCCTGCAAACCTGATCCATCATGGCTACCGTTTCCCATAATTATCACTGATGACCCTAGCTCAGCCCACTTTCGACTGTGTACCAATTCTACAGTTACTTTTGTTACTGTATCATCTGCAGCTTCTGCTCTGTGGTCTGCATCAAGTGGCCCAACTGTCTCGTCTGCTTCGCCTCGGTGTTGAACAGAAACATCAAGAATCCGAGCAGCAGTTCTGACACAGGCAAAAAGAATATTGACCAACGTGCCAGAAGGTGGAAATTGAGCAATGTCTTCGTCAAACACTGCAGTGAACCCGCGGGAAGCGTGGAGCAATGGTTCGCTATCAATCATATCCATAGCCGACGTGGTAATAACCATGCCCCTTCGGATCTGAGGAGTGTCTGGTAGGGCAAGGAGATCACTGTGACTTGTCTCGAATACAAGCCCAATCGATCCAACCTGGCCAGCTTCTAATGTCCCAACAGGCAATCGAAGATTACGAATACTCACAATGCGTGCTTTCTGCCACTCATCTGAATTCGTTGATGGGGATACTGAGCCATCTATCTTGTTCCCATTGGCATGCGCAGCTGGAATTGCGCGCAGTGCTGGTGACCCACGACCTTCGGGCGATGATTGATATTCGGATCCAGAACCACGATCAAGCGCATGGCCTGACGAAAATGGTCCCACAGCAATGGTTTGTCCTATAGAGAAGCTGCCAAGACGGACATGGCCAGATACAATTACTCCGTCGAGATTTGCTAGTGAATCATCAAAAGATCTTGGCAAACTGAACGTGTCATCAATATGGAAAAGATTCCTCGGCTGCTCTGGCTGAGGGCTTGCTTCCTTGGATTCATGCGGTGTGGGTACAGGAGGTAGAGGCAGGCTTGCAAGTAGAGCATGGACAAGACCGATACCCACCCCTTTCAAAACGCTGGTAAACACAATAGGAACATGCTTCAGCAGGTCTCCCTGCTCGGATATGTTTCCAACAAAGTTCTGCACCTTGTCCCAGTCAGTCTGTGGGATTTCTGACAGCTGGTCTCGTGGTTGTTGGTCAGGCTGCAGAAGTTTTGGTATGCGATCCGCATCCCTTATAGCACCAAGGATCTTGGTCATGGTCTTTTGTAGGCTCAGTTTAGACGCGAGATCCAACTTGGTAATGACAATTGCCAATGGAACGTCAAGTTTGAGCGAGAGGTCCAAATGCGCCTTAACCAAGTCAGTATCCCCTGAATCTGGCGCCAGTGCAGTCACGTCTTGGGCTCGAGACGTCATTTCAGCATCGTCAGCAGCAATGCAGAGGACCATCCAATGGGGTGCCCAGTTCATGAGTCCGCGAAAGACTGTATGTCGATATCTCGGGTGGCCACCAGAGTCAGACATAAACACAAGTCGGCCATCGTTGGAATAATCGTGAATGTCAAGCCATGATTCAATATTTCGATGTGAAAAGCTGAAAATAAGTCTTTCCTTGTATCCAATGAGCTCCTGTGCAATAGAGCTGGTCATTCCGGATGCCATTTCGTGGCGATGTTTCAGTAAGCTCAGTCGACTCTTGCCTCGACCATTGTCCAGAGTGCCTGTAGATAGCGTTCCTAGAAGACTGGACTTCCCCGATGCTATGGGGCCGGTCAGGGTAACCCGTAGCTGCGGTGTCGTGGATTTGCCATGGCCCGGTGCTGAGGTCGACGCAGAGGCTTCCAAGGGTGTTCCGTCCGTAGAGTCGTTGCAACGCTTGACATCTTTTGAATGCAGCATCTCAGTGTTGGGCGTTATTAGTGCCTCGGCTACCCAGAGTTTGTCCTGTTTGGTGACTTGAGTCGGACCCTGAGAAGCATTCCCATTGAGGTCTGCTATTTCAATCCATTCGCAATCGCCCACAATCACCATTCGCAGGACAGTAACGCCACACCCAAGACTGGCTGCCATGACTCTCAAAGTCGCAAGACTCTCGTCCAGCTCATCCTTGGCCAGCCCGACAAGGTGTCCATCGTCAGAAACGCCTATCTCGTATAGAGCTCCTTGAGATTCCTCAAGGCCAGGGATTTGGGTGCCGTAAAGATCGGGCGAATTTGCATCTGCGCGGCCATCAGGCAGCTTCGGGATTTTCACCTCTCTTGAGCTCGACGCATGATACGGCGACGACTGCTGCAGACGCCACAGCAGCTGCGTCGTAAGGCGTTGAAGCCGTTCCTGGCGTGGCTGGCTGGACGTTGCAGGAGTGGGAGAGGCCGAATACGAAGCAGGAGAGGCCGAATACAGTGCCAACCCATCTCCAGGCTGTGCGTGAAGCCTGTCTCGCTTCTGGTCCACCGTGCTCATGTACACATAGCTGCGTCTTGATCGAAGTAGTAGATGAAGCTTATACTCGATCGGACCAGTCTGCGGCTCTGCATCCAGCCTCGTGACGCCATACTCGGACAGCAAACCGGTCTGAGTCACCGCTGCACCTGATGCCGGAGAACTATCAGCCTCGTCTGCCAGAATCCAGGGCGAAGAAACCCGAGGAGGGTCTGGGTCGTAGGTAAAGACTGATGCCATTGAAAACAATTATAGCGATTTGATATGGATATTCCCCTGCGCTACCAAGACAATCCGAATCATACTATGAAGGTCCGATATACTTCCGCAAAGCAATGCCGGCCATGGAATATCATTATGGTAAGCAGCTGCGATACTAACTGCAGGGGGTGCAAAAAGCCTCCTGATGACCAAGGATCACGAATGGGAATAGGAGCATATGCTGAGCAGCGGTACGGAATGCAAGTTGAAATAAGAATGAGGTCAGGGCACGAGGTTGATGCACGTATTTAAGTAGAATTCAGCCCGTCAATGAAAAGAGCATGGAGGAGCCAAGCCACTGACAGCGAACGCGCTCAGCGCGAATGTGTGAGTCAACACAGTTTGACGGTGTCTCCTGACGCATTGCCGAGGGGCGGTACATTAATAGGACTTGTCGATGCCGCCCGCTAGCGGTAGAGACGCAAGGTAGAGTTTGGGAATTGCCGAATACAGATCGAGCCATGACTAAGATGCTTGTAGTAGTGGCAATTATGCCTGGGGGAGGACTGAGCTAGGCCTTGAGCAAAAGTCAATAAGCCCCTTGCAGAATTATATGAGGCACAGACAGCACGATGCGAGAGACATTTCATGAAAATTAAGAGCAATATTAAAACGTTTCATGTAGTATATATGCCTATATATAATATATGAAATACACCATATTACGAAAATACACACGCAAAACCCAGCAGTCTAGACCGAAATTCTATTCATCGCTTTACCTAATACGAGCCAACCGTTCTCTATTCATTCTTGTAGCATCATCAACTGCGTCACTCTGTTGGGAAAATGAAACGTTAGCCATCTGCTATCAGGCAAAAGGAAATAACATATACAGAAAGGGAGATCCGGGAATTAAATACCTTGTTCATAATCCGATCGATTTGTTTGTTTTGGGCGTCCACCTCTGCGCCAATGGCTCGGCCGACCATGTTCATCATCTTGACCTGTCCCTCTAACTCGGTGAGACCGTCATCGATTTGATCCTCCAACTCGTCAGCGCCCTCTTCATCATCCAGGTTGAATTTCCCGTAATCCTTCTTGCGACCCGCCCCTCTCGCCCCCGCAGTGTTCACCTGGCGCATGTTCTGCTCCATGCGTTGGGTCGCAGCGTAGCCGTCTCGCCGAGTCGTCTCTCGCTGCTCTCGCTCAGACCGATGGCGAGACAATATCTCCTCATCGGCTTTCTGTTGGCGCTGCTTGGATGTGAATGGGTTTCCAACGTGGACTGCGAACATGCTGCGGTTGAGCGTCTTCAACTCTGCGGCCCTGTCCTGGGCAATCTTATTCTGGTTGGCTGCAAGGTCGAGGTTCTTCTCCGTGTTGTGCAGTCGTTCTCCCTGTGCGCCGAGACGGGCCAAAGTAGCACGTCCGACCTCGTTGGCTTGCCTAGCCATTTGCACCGAACGGTTTACTGAAGCAACACTGTCCTGCTGAACTTGTCTCTTTTCAGTCAGGATTGCCTGATAATCAGCCTCCTCCTGTTCCTCCTCTGTCAATTCCCGCTGCTCGCCATAGCCTCCATAAGAGCCTGACTGTGAATCAGCCCCAGGTGCTGCAGGCTGCTGCTGCTGCTTTTGTTCGAGCCGCTCCTGTGCGCCGGCGAAGAGGGCGTCTCTGTTGCTGTCTGGCGCATCACGGCCAAAACCTCCGTAGCCTCCAGGGCCTCTAGCCCCCGCCGCCGGGGCATTGTTGTAGTTTGAGCCAGGGCCGCTGTCGTAGCGGTTGGAGCCGTAGCCACCACCCGAGCCGTATCGATCGCTCCCGTACCCTGAGGGGGCAGCCTGCTGAGGGGCTCCGTTCTGTCCTCCTTGGTACGGGCTGTAGCCACCTGCAGGAGGTGAGGGACGAGCGCCCATGTTTGCATATTTGGTCTGCTCAGCATAGGGGTCGCTGCCTCCTTGGTTGGCATATGGATTTTCCGAGGGAGTGGGCGTCGAGTTCTTCTTGCGACCGCCAAAAAGGGCATTTCGGTTGGCGTCGTCGCCGTCGTCGCCTTTCTTGCCGAAGCCGAATTTCTTCATCGTGATCTATTGGAGAGTGGTTGAATTCAAAGAAAACAAGATGCAACGTTTAGAAGTACAAAACAAAAAAGAAATAATGGTAGGGTATTGATGGATGCAGAGAGAAAGGAGATGTCACGAGAGGCAAACAAAGATGCGGTGGTCAAGGTTTGGGTGTCGACTCCCTATCTGAGCCACCCACTCCATCCTGGACGCTAACGAAGGCGGCAGAACAGCCCAAGACCCTGGGGTCTATTGGGTCCCACACCGCCGCAGGTGCAGTAAGCCTCAGCGCTCGTCCACCCTCAGCCTTCCATGCCACTGCAGGCTATATTTAGTCCGCCGGCGATCCATACCTATATAATGTACACTTAGTTATTTATTTGTAAGTGAAATGAATTATTCAATATCTAAAGAGATAAATAACTTAAGGTTTTTCAATATAGCTTCTTTTGATACACTAGAATCATAAGTTACTTATTAATACTTTTTTTTTTCTTCTTCACTATTAAAGTATTTTTATAGCCAGCGGCTGTTGGGCGAATTAGTTTGCTGAGCGCTACTACTACTAGGTACTAGTTAGCTTAGCCTGCTGCCCAGGCATGTGAAATTTTGAATTTTTGACGGTCCATTTTACAACTGAAAGCACCGTCGTTGACATAATCTTGCAATCCCTCCATACTTCGGCCATTCGCTCCGTCAATCAATCATGGCTGCCCCAACTGCGACAGAGCATGCAGCCAAGAGGCGTAAAACGCGACAAGATTCTGGGTCTGTTACAATTGGAGGCAAAACCATCTCAGTCGCAGGATATCTTACACCCTCTCAATCTAAGAAACAAGTCGAAGCAAGCAGCAGTCTCAAGCCAATCCTACCAAACTCGACACAAGAGCAGCCTACGAACTCTCCATCACAGCAAACGACACAGCAAACGGCCCAGCCCAGTCTGCCGGACAAGAAAGGAACATATAACAAATCACGAAGCACGAATGGAACTGGGAACCAAGCCCTACTCAAGACCCGCCGCGAGCTGCCAATATGGCAACACCAAGATGAGATTCGAACGGTCGTGAAGCGCATAGGCACTGATGTTATTGTCATTGTTGGTGAGACTGGTTCTGGTAAGAGTACGCAAGTACCACAATTTCTATATCAGGAACCCTGGTGCAAGCGACACAAGGTCAAGCTGCCGGGCCGGGAAGAAGACGGGTATGTTGGAGGCATGATCGCCATTACCCAGCCGAGGCGTGTTGCAGCTACAACTCTGGCGCATCGAGTTTCAGCCGAAGCTGGCACTCCCCTTGGCAAGGGACGGCCAGATGGGCTCGTGGGATACTCAGTTCGATTCGAACACCAGGTGCCACGAGGCACCCGGATCAAATTTTTAACTGAGGGTACTTTGCTGCAGGAACTTCTTCGGGATCCCTATCTGAAACAGTACAGTGCGATAGTCATTGATGAAATTCACGAGAGAAGCCTGGACGTCGACCTCCTGGCCGGATTTTTGAAACAGATACTGTTTGGAGATAAAACGGAAAGGGGAGGCATCCCTCTCAAGGTCATTATCATGAGCGCTACAGCTGAGGTGGGCGTTATTCAGGAATTTTTCGGCAGTGGGGCTGCGCCAGGGAAAGAAAAGGCAAGCAACGTTGAGGTGCTTCGGATCAAGGGTCGGCAATTTCCAGTCACGATAACGTACGAATCCCGACCGGTTGCGGATCTCCAAGATGCGCTATTGAAGAAGATCTTCAAAATTCATGTGGAAGAGCCACTACCAGGAGATATCTTGGCTTTCCTAAATGGCCAGGAAGATATTGAGGCTGCACAGCGGCTGATTGAGGAATATGCTACGACTCTTGCGTCCAACGTGCCCAAAATCCTTGCTGTACCCTTATATGGACAGCTTTCTATTGAAGCACAGAGGGTGGCCTTTCAGCCGGCCAGGTCCCCTATGACACGCAAAGTCGTGCTCGCAACAAATATTGCTGAAACATCCGTCACGGTCCCTGGCGTGAGATATGTTGTAGATTGCGGCAAAGCCAAAGTGAAGCAATACCGACCACGGCTGGGTATGGAATCGCTGCTGGCCAAGCCCATTTCCAAGTCATCCGCCGTGCAGCGTGCAGGTCGTGCAGGCCGTGAGGGGCCGGGCAAGTGCTTTAGGCTGTATACGGAAGAGGCTTTTGACACGATGCAAGGCTCAGATCTTCCTGAAATTTTGAGAAATGATGTTCTTGGAGCTGTCCTCACGATGAAGGCTCGTGGCATTCAGGATGTACTGGCCTTCCCGCTGATAGATGCGCCAGAAACCACAGCTATAGAAATGGCGCTGCTACATTTGCATTTCCTTGGCGCTCTTAACGACGATGGAACTATCACACCGGCGGGCGAAACTATGGCTAGATTTCCGCTCTCAGCTCCTCTTGGTGCTGTTATCCTCGCCGCTTCAGGGCCCGAGTTTGATTGCGTTCTAGAAGTAATCGATGCCATCTCATGCCTCACATCCGGAGACGACATCTTCATTCATGTACAGTCAGAAGAAGGCGCAGAGGAAGTAGAGGAGCTTCGGAAAGATCTTCAGAGACGAGAGGGAGACATCATCACTTACTTGACCACCATGCAGCTGTATGCTGCAGAGAACTCGGACAGAATAGGGTGGTGCAAGAAGCGCAAAATCAATATCCGCAACATGAAGCAGGCGTTGAACATCCGTCGACAGCTTCGGGGAATGTGCTTGAAGGAGAAGCTCCTTTCGGAGGTGCCGCCGCCCGATCCTCAGCCATTTACTCCTCTGTCGCCTGATAAGGCAGAGGCAGTGATCAAGTGCTTTCTTAAGGGCTTCGCTATGAGAACGGCTATGTTAGCACCCGATGGAAGCTTTGTGACTGTTAATGGTAAGCATGTAGTTGCCATTCACCCATCCAGTGTCATGCACGGCCAAAAGAAAGAGGCCATCATGTTCCTTGAGCATGTTTATACAAATAAAAATTACGCCAAGAAAGTCAGTGCGATCCAGGCAACATGGATTGCTGAAGCATTGGGGAGATAGATATGTGATTAGAGTAGATACCCTTGACGTTTTTGGATAGATGCTAAAGAAAAGCGTCCATTTTACAGAGGCACATGAGCATATAGATAGATGGGTATATACATACAGCTGCTATTAAATATACATTCTAATTCTACAAAGATTTTTGTCCACAAGCCAGCAACGGTGCGAACTATTCAGTATCTTCTCCGTTGCGATGCTTCTGTATGGCCTGCATCAACTCATACAACTGCCCAATTTGCTCATCTGGAATATTTTGTATAAATGAGCCTCCATACTTCACCAAGAGCCATCAGGCAAACAGAAAATAAGGCTAGGGAAAAGACTTACCGCTCATTTTTTGAAGTTTGCCCTGGTCGATCTTTTCACCAACCCAGGATTCACCCTCGATTTGCTGAGCATACATCTGCCACTCTGAGAGAAAGCCAATCTAATGAATCGAAAGATTAAGATTAGTTAATCGTATTCTCGTTAAGAAAATGGAACGGATATTTTCTAGGATGAATAGAAAATACAGCCTCATTAGCTTTCGTTAATTCATAACATACCAAATGCGCAGGATTGTCTACGTTGCGGTGAGCTCTGAATTCGGCCTTGATATACTGGTCTCCAAGGACCCTCATCTCTCCCGGGAGATACTTTCGGTGGGCGCGCAGGAGCCGTCGGTAAAGAGGAATAGGCGGCAACAGGGCCATCGGCTTGGGCCGCAGCCCATTCTGCACGGCCGAGGCAGATGCCAGCTTTGCGATTGTTTGGCGCATGGTGCGAAAGTTGTTTCTACAGTGGATAGACGAGATGCTGTTTATACGACGATGATGTTTGACACAAAATGCTCAGTCCAGCAGAAGAATTGATAGAAACTGCCAGGCCGGGTTCCTTTCATGCACGCAGCATAGAATAACCTCGGCAACCAGTATAAGCCAGAGAAAGAAAAGAAAAGGGGAGTTAAACCGCTATGCTGTAACAATGAGACATGTTGTTGCATCTATGAAGTCGCCCGCGGCCAATGATTTCCAAGGCTAATGGAATTAGATCCGCAGCGCCGGACCAGTTTTTTTTCTCTCAGGCCTGCAAAGAAGCTCAAATCCGCAGCCCCACCAATATAGCACTGAATCTTTTGAAATATTCCCTACCACTTCAATATTTTGCCATTCTGTTTCTCACTCATTCCGCGCAGAACCTTTGTCTATTTTTCATAAATTCTCAATAAGCATATAGAATTATTGCTTGTTTCGTCAACTTGGATAGCATTTATACGCTACACACCCACCAGTCGCAATGTCATTCTCATTTGGCTTCTCTGGGGACGACATAGAACATGATATCAATGAGTCTCAGACACCAGCTCCCGCCGCAGCTGAAACCCCAGCCCCAACCTCTTACAGCGCTTTTCCTGTCGCCGGCAAACCACAGCTGCCAGCAACGCTCCACAGCCTCTCAGACTTCCTCTCTCAGCTGCCCTCCAAAATCGCCTATGATCTCCTAGACATCGAGGCCACCGATGCTGGTGCCAGCGAGACGCAGCTGCGGCTTCCTCGTCGGGAGCTGTGGGACGTACGAGTACAATTAATGGCCGAGGATGACGAGGTGACCAATGCAGAGGATCGAGTCGACGATGGCGGGCTTGGAAAACATGATGTCAAGACGGGCATTTACGAAGGCGGCTTCAAGAGCTGGGAAAGCAGCATCGATCTCGTCAAGGTGCTTGCTGCTCAGGATGAACTGACTGCCGCTCAGGAAGCCTCGTCTCTTCGCGTAATTGAGGTAAGCAAATGTGAAGAGAGGAGAAAAGACAGAGACGGCTTCAAACTCAATCATCTGCTTCACCCACCCTTTCTTGATTCACTTATAATATATATATAACTAACTTATATCCCCCTTTCTAGCTTGGTTGCGGAACTGCCCTCCCTTCCCTAGCAATGTTTACCTGGGTCATGAAGAGAATCTCACGCAACCAATGGCATCAAAAGCCTCTCTCATTCACATTAGCCGACTACAACCCATCCGTGCTCCGTCTCGTCACTTTACCCAACTTCCTCCTCGCCTGGGCACTTGAGAACACCCAAAACCCAGTGCTTCAGGACGCATTCAACATTGAGGGGGAGCTAGAGCTATCGCCCGAAATCATCCTAGCTTTCGAGCAGTTCCTCTCTTCCAACGGAATTCATTTTTCAATCATCTCCGGAGCATGGTCACCCGAGTTTATTCGTTGCTTATACGATTTACCAGCATTCTCATCAAATCTCCCGGCGCCAACCACACTGATGGTGGGGGCAGAGACAATCTACTCTCCATTCGCATTGCAGGCATTCACGCAGCTCGTCTTTTCCATCTTGGAACGCGAAAAGGCATCTAATGCTAGAGCAGCTGCTTATGTAGCCGCCAAAAAGCTATACTTTGGAGTTGGTGGCTCGCTAGACGACTTTATCGAGGCGGCCCGATCCAAGGGTGCTGCAGTTACAGAGTTACGAGAGGAGAGCGAAGGAGTGCGACGTGGTGTAGTTCATTGTGTCTTGCAGGAACAAGTCCATCAGTAAAGCATGCCTATCTATCCTAACATTATGTCAATGCAAAGGCAATTCTACTGGAGTGGAAACTCTGAGTCGAAATTCGCTGGCTATATTAATCGAAAAAAGGCAACCTTCAGCCAGAGACTGTTGATTACAATTCGTTGTTCACACTATCATCGCAAGACTATCCGTTTCTACTTCCCCTTGCGCAACTTCTCGGTACACTCAGGACAATACCACGTGCCATTCGGTTCGCTCTTAAGTCCAACACATGACCAATGAAACCACTCATATGGACAATTGTCATTGTCGCAAGCCACCATATCTCCATAGCTCACATTATAGCACAGGCAATACTGTTTATCATCGCCACCATCTTCATCATCGTCGGCATCCCCGGGCGCATCGTTACCGTTTTTGCCATCCCTAGCCAAGTTGGTCCTCGCTCTTGGCTCGATATTGTCATCTTCTTCGCCACTGCCGCTTCCAGCGTCTGACAAGTCACTATCTGCCGTTGAGGCTGGTGAATTTCTGTTTGATGCCTTCTTCACTCGCGACAGCGATGACCTATTGGGTGGCTTCTTCCGACCACTTATTGTCGGAGTTCCTCTGCGGGCGGCTATTCCAACTGCCGCCTTAACTGACCCTGTTCTCGGCCCAGCACTACCTGCTCGAACAGCGCCTCCAGCTCCCAGGTTTATTCCAGCCCCATTCTTTGGTGTGCCAGGCCCCAGGGATGAATGCCTCGCCAGGCCACTTGATGTGGTGGGCAGATTCCCGGGTCCTGTGATAGACCGCGGCCCTCTCTTCGTTGCCGGACCAGCTGAGCTCTCCCGCTGCCTGTTGAGTATTATGCTTGCGGCAGGCGTAGCCGGCGCGGAGGATGGGTGCTGCTGGTACTGTGCAACGTGCTGCTGGGCCTGGGGATGTCTTATCTGGGGCTGGTTTGGCAGTCGAACCATGGCCGGGTTGGCAGAGCCCGCTACGGGATTGCGAGGTGAAGCCAGAGGACCAGCTGAGTTGATATTGTTGGATAAGTTTAGCGTGCGAGCTGAAGGGGCGCTGTGATTAGTGGCACTGGGGCGAAGGAGTGAAGGAACCTCGTCAGGGTCTGTGAAACCAGGTTCTGCACGGTCATAAAGCAGCTTGATCTGAATATCCAAGCTACGCAGGTGCTTGTCCATGACAAGCTGCAATCTTTGCATGAGATTGATCTTGTCTTGCGCAAACTGATCTGCCCGGGCATAGTTTTCGCGGATCTGGGCTCGCAGTATATCTTCCTTTGGGTTAGGCTCATGACTCCCATTCGTCTTTATCCACTTTTGGATCTTCCCATCGCGGTCTTCGATCATGCGGATACAGTCATTGTATTGACGGTCCTTGTCTGAAATCTCTTCTTGAATAAAACGAATCTCTTCGGGGAGGTTCTGGACCCGGTTGATCCAGTCATCGAGGATCAAGCCGGGGTCTAAAGGCTCGGCTTGCGGCATCCTCTTGACAAAATCGATGGACAAATCGTCTCTAGGCATGATGGTTAATGACTTGGCAACGCCGAGCCCATGGATTTGATGATAAACAGGTGAAAAATAGACAACAGCAGCCAGAGATGAGATGGCCGGGCTAGCAAATGAGCTGAGGCTGATGCAATTTGATGAAATGAAAGGCTCTTGGATGAGACAGTGTAACGCTGTGACAGAATAGACGGGAGGAGCACCGGCGCAGCCGTGAGGATACAGTAGTAGATAGACTTGAAAATACAGGCTGATGCTAATACTGGGCCATGTGCTTCAAAGAGGCGGTTATTGCGCTCTCATCTATTCCGTGTTCACCGTACAAATGATGCTTCAATGAAAAAGAGAATAGAGGAAGCGGAGAGGCATAGCCCATCTACTGAGAGTAGGGGACACGAAGTAGACACAGCAGATGTACGGACAATCAGGCGTGCATGACAATAGCTCTGCAGCAAAAAAAAAACTGTCACCAGCTAATAGCCACCTCCCCCCGCAGGGAGACGCCTCTAACGAATGGCGAACGAATGGATGAGTCCTCCAACGATGTGGATGGGCCCTCTGCAAGAGAGAGTGGTTGTCAAGAGCAACGCAAGGCAAGGCAAGGCAAACGCAAACACGGGCGCAGAGCGACTCGATAAATGCTCACCTCGATGCCACTTCAACTGCGGCGCCTGTCTTGCTTTGGGTCGGAGGAGGGAGGATGGAGAGTTGAGTTGGACGCAGCGCGTTGCGTGGCAGCGAATAAGTTGGCTTGGTTGGGCTGCCAATTCGGAGGAGATGCAGAATTAGTGATGGGGCGAGCTTGGAGGTTTATGCAGGCTAGGAGATGCAAGTACGTCAAAATCGGGCGGTGGTTGCAGGGACTTCTAGCATATTCCGAGGCTTAGCCACCCGGAAATGTTCCGCAAAGCTTGTTCTAAAATACGAAGCGTTATACAGCAGTCCAGTGCCATTACCCAAAGTTAAACATTAAAAAGAAAAGAAGAAAAATCCAGTGGGTACCTAAATAGAAAAGAGAAGAAGAAAATATTTTCAGGCTCCAGGTACCTACCAACTTTTATCAGCTTTACTGCATCTCTGTCCTTACCAAAGCTTGATATTCAGAGCAACCGCATCTCTCACGTGACGCTTCTGGATGAAACCGAGTCGCGCTTTCGATCTGGAACAGTCTTTAGCGTGGCCAATCCCAGTCCACTTTACAGCTACTACTAATAACTTCATTTACCTACCTCTATCGTAATGTCATGAGAGTCAATCTCGTCTCTTCGCTTCGCTCTGAAATAGTTTCAACAATTATTCAGCGTAATGCCCCTTCATTCTCTTAGCCACAGCTAAATAAAAAGCGACGCTTCTCACTGCACCTTGATCAATTTTACGTTGCAGTTCCAATCCTTGCTCACTGCCGTTACGCTCTCATCCGCTGAGGAGGTGAGCACCGCTTCGCTGCGTCGGCAAGTGATTCTCTTTCATAATCGATCATCAGCTATCGCAATTCTGAACTCTTCGTCTTCATAATCTTCGGCAGATTCGCTGCCATCACCCATCATGGACGCCTACAGATTTCGTGTTCCTAAGCCGAACTACCTCCCTCATAAACTCGACATCGACCCTGATCACGACATAGTAGAGGAATATGTCCAACCTCTTGGCTTAGCCGGCGAGGCTGAAAATGCAAAATTTTATCAACAGTGCAAACGCATGGCAGAAGAAACAGGCATCACGCGCCCCAAAGGCCACAATGTCTCCTTTCACTGCAACCCCGACATGGAGCAGCACCACTTCGGCATGACGCATCCAATGAAGCCCTGGCGTCTGACGCTCTCAAAGAGCCTAATCTACTCATACGGCATGTCCTTTGCCATGGACAACTTCGTAACCAGGGCTGCTACTTACGAGGAGCTGGCTTCATTCCACTCTACCGACTATCTCGATTTTCTGGGCACTGTCCTCCCCGAGCCTGTTCCTCGGGACCTTGAAAGCCAGAACCCAGATCTGAAATTCAACTTGGGTGGTTCAGATTGCCCATTATTTGACGGCCTCTATGATTACTGCTCCATGTCTGCTGGGAGCGCGCTTGATGCTGCAAGGAAGATTGTATCGAAGCAGTCTGACATTGCTATTGCCTGGGGAGGTGGCCTACACCACGCTAAAAAGGCCGAGGCTTCTGGATTTTGCTACATCAATGATATTGTCATTGCCATCCTGGAGTTGCTACGGTTCTATCCACGCGTTTTATATATTGATATTGACGTGCATCACGGCGATGGTGTCGAAGAGGCGTTCTTCTCAACAGACAGAGTCATGACGGTATCATTCCACAAATATGATCCCAACAACTTCTTTCCTGGTACTGGTGCATTAGATGATAACGGCCCCAAGAGCGAGCATAATCCCGGAGCACACCACGCCGTCAATGTTCCGCTCAACGATGGTATTACGGACGAGCAATACGACATGCTGTTCAACAACATCATCGGCAGAATAGTTGAGAAATTTCGCCCAGGTGCCATCGCCCTTCAGTGTGGTGCCGATTCTCTAGCCGGAGATCGTCTGGGTCGGTTCAATCTGCAAGTGCAGGGGCATGGAGCGTGTGTTGCGTTTTGCAAAAAGATGAACATTCCCATGATTCTCTTTGGCGGAGGTGGCTACACTCCACGAAACGTAGCCCGGGCGTGGACATACGAGACCAGCATAGCCATCGACTGCCAGGACAAAATCAACCCTATTTTGCCAGAGCATACCCCATGGAGAGAACAGTTTCGCCAAGATACCCTCTTCCCCACGCTAGAGCAAATCTTGGGCGAGCCGCGGCAGAATCGCAATCCCCAGAAACGTTTACAGGACATCGTTCAGCACGTTACAGAGCAGCTGCGCTTTGTACAGAGCGCACCAAGTGTTCAGATGCAGGTCATCCCACCCGATCTCAGTGGCTTCAGGGACGACGTGGAGGCCAGGTTGAAAGAGGAGCAGGACGAGAGGAATGATCAGCTACGAAAAGAAAGGGAGTCTGGAGTGGGAACTGCCATGGAATTCTAATTTATCAACGACTCATTATATCTTCACCCCAATACCAACTGCTGCGTGAGCAGACTTTTTAATTTGGAAACAATAAACCCGTAGACAACAGAGAAACAAGAAAAAAAAGCAACATTAAATGAGATCCAAGTACTGTGCACCGCCAAAGAAGGCGCATGTCTATATACCACACGCGGCATCATGGCGGCTATGCAGCCATGGATAGCAGAAGAGAGGCGCAAGTGCACTAGTGGAAGGCCGAATGATCTCTTAGAGGCCTTCCTGGTATCGCGAGTTCTTTCCCCTTCCATCTATACAGATTTTGACGAAGTTTTCCATCGCATGACAAAGATGGCCCAGATTACCTCCCACCACGTGCTCCGCACAAGGAATATGCACACGAATATCTAATTATAAGTACTGGGGAAATTTTCAACAAAGTTCATCCCGAAGCCGTCGTCTTAAAAGTATCGAACGGTAGCCTTTCCGCCCTTCCGCATCGAAGTCTATCAAGCTCATGTCAGTTTTCCGCTTCCTCTTTCTCTTCAGTTTAGGGGTTCTTACCGTGCAACCGTTGCTACCGCCGGTCCATACGCCGTTGATGTATGAGCACTTGCTGCTGGTATCGCCAGTAATCTCAACGTTGAAACCCAAAAGGGCAGTGCTGGTGGGGAGGTTGTCGAAGATGGAGAGCCATGTGGTGCCATCGTTAGTCTGGCCCACACCGAGGTTCATAGGAGCCCAGTTGCCAGCACCCAGGGGGTCGCGTTTGCTGTTCCACACGCAAGCATCGCCGACTGAATAGCCCGCCTTGTTGATGTAGTACTGCGCGGAGGTTTGCTTGTTATCCCAGACATAGTAGTCAGACTCAATGGGGTTGGTGATGGCAATGGATTCGCCGGGGTTGGCACATGCGGGAATAACCATGCTCTCGATACCAGGGTAGTCGGTACGGCAAGTGCAAACAGAGTCCTGGAGGTCGTTCTGAACGGTCACACCACCGGCACCTTGCTCGCAAAGCGTGGGGTGGTCGGGGCGCGTAAGCTCGAGCATTCCATCCGAATTGCAAAAGAGACCACCAATGGACTCCAAAGTAGAGCCCTGGGCCGTGGGCCACTGGGTCTTCTGGTAACCAGCAGGGCAGGCATAAGAGCACATGGCAAGCTCTTTGCAGCCTTCACCAGCAATGGCAGTGATGATTGTGTCGATGGCGGTCGCAGCCAAGGTATAACCAGGCACATACTGGATACCAGACCAGCCATGCGTGCCCAGGTAGTCCAGGGCCACCGCGCCGTAGTCGGACGGGAAGTGAGAGCAAGGAATCTTGCCGCTAGGGAAGTTGGCGTTCAATCCGGTACCACCATAGGCTGGCTGGGCAGGGGCCGAGGACTTGGGAGGAGCCGCCGAGGAGGGCTTGGCCGAGGTCGTGGGTGGCGGCGGAGGGGGAGGAGTCGAAGTCGACGCGGGAGCTGTCGAGGAAACGGCCTCTTCAATGAATTGAGCCTTCATATCGCCAGAGGTGCTTGAGGGAGCAGGAGGAGGAGGAGGAGGCGGCGGCGGGGGGACGTAGGATGGCTGGGTCTCTCCGACGATAACGTATTCGCCTTGCTGCAGACCGGCTTTGGCGGCGGCAGCGTCAACGGGCTTGCCATCAAGCACGTACTGAGTGGCAGTTGGGCCGACGACGACCGTGGTGACAACGTTTGCCGCTCGCTTCTCGACCTTGGCAGCAGCATCCTTCTTCGCATGGTGATGGTGGTGGTGGTTGTGAGAAGGGGTAGCGACAGCGCTGGCAGCCAAGGAGGCAGCCAGAATCGAGTACTTCATCTTCGCGGTTTATCTCTAATGCGCACTGCTCACGAATCGCAACTGATTAGACCAAATATCCTGATTGATATCGATATGTATACTTTGCGAGTATAGCCCGCTGATATCAGGCGAAGGGAAGATGAACGGCGACCGGGATTTTTGGACACCTCGAATCTACTAACCTGATGAAAGTAAAACAAGAAGGGATATATATCAAAAAAACGAGAGTAATTGGTGTGATGAACCTAGGTTTAAAAAAGAGTGTGATAGAGAGCAGACAAAAACTCTCTGTTGGAGAAAAAAGGGCACAACGCAACTGAAGATGATGAACAAGAACGAAGCGTCAAAAGGGAGGGCAGGACAGGTAGAAAAACGGAGCTGGATGCATGGGGGAGGGGGGACCTTGTCAGTCTCCATGGCATTGACCCACGGAGATCAATATCCTAAGGAGGGGGATGTCAGGGATGTGCGCAAAGCGAGACAAGGGGGTGCCACTCCTGAGAAGGGGGTGGCCTCTGGGAAATTGCTTTTTCAGCGCCAGTTTGGCGCCAAAGCGAATCAATCGTCGCTCGCAATATGCAGGCACCAAAAGTGCTGCTGTTATACGGAGTACCGCTACGACGACTACGACGACTACGACGATGGCTCCGACTCGAGCGTTGCAGAGGCGACGCCTTTTTTGCTGGAGGATTGCGTGGAGCGGCTTGTACCTGTACCGCACACTCTGGACGCGCCGACAATCCAATTTGCAGAGCGGGGAGAGAGAGAGGATGAAGAGCTGCGCTCTGCTCCGTCGAGCTGCTCACCGCATTCCACATTGCCTGATGCCGGGACGGAGCCTGCTGCCGGCTCCTCGCATCAGCCGTGGCCCGCGACTCTCTGCCGGATCAAGGGGCTCGCAAAAGACCGTTGTGTCTCTCCTCACACATGCTTGTGTGTATTATTAGTACAGACAACTGCAGTATGTATGTACGTATTGCTTACTCCATATAAACGCAGAAAGCAGGGTGCATACTGTAGCTGTATATCATGGCGGGGACGAGCACTGCGCTGCGTTGCGGAAAAAAAGAGGCCATCGCCATTACGCTGAAACGACCGAGCCAACGCAAGAGGCCGCTAGTCCAGCCGCCGGCCTGCGTGCTAACAGAGCTGCTAGTGAACGATCGCCGCCGCAGGACAGGAAATGAGCCAGGATGTTCCAAGTCTTCCAATAGAAGGCACCGGCGGCTGGATAAAACAATAAAATGACGCCGGCACGAAGCTTCTGGGCGCCAGGTGCGGCAGCTTGTGCCTGTGCCCCGTAGCTACAGTCAGCAGGGCAGTATTCTATCCATATTATTTCACTACCAAAGCACTTGTTAGAGAGGCGCCTTGACGGTGGCACGAGAACGGGCACAGAAGTGTACAGTAGGACGACATTTCGCTTGTGCCAGTTAATTAGTAACCACAAGGTTCGGCGCAGGAAAAATTGGGTATAGCACGCAGCCCCCTTCTCAACGCCCACGAGGTCCATGTTGAGGCCCATGCGGTGGCTGTTGTTGGTACCTGTACATACATACCTACATATTGTACATGCGCGCTGGCGAAGCGAGTGATTGACCTCCTTATTTGCTGGGATAGCACTATGTGTAGTATGTATAAACATGCCGATCATATGTAAAGATTCCAGAAAAAGATACAGTATAGGCTAGAAGCGGGGATTAGAAGAAGCGCATTTACACAGAATCAGCATGGATAGGATAGAATAACACTGCATCCATGATTTACAGTAGAGAGCACTTTGGCTCTTTTTTTGCCAGAGCGACGGGATACGCGTGTTTTGTGCAGTGTTCGTGCCTTGCGTTAGCGGCGCGGTGCCTGGGCTAGGCTGGTTTGAGGCACTTTTCCCCTGAGCTGGGCTCGCTAAGTCCCTACTCGTACCCGTACCTCTACGGAGGACGCCGGTTCCTTGAGGCTCCTAGGCTACTTTGAGATTCAAAACGAGGGTTTTCGATGAGTGGCTGGAATTGAGATCCGTCGATACGAGCAAAGCGCAGAGAGCGCCAAGACACGCAGTCGCAATACGATTTGACATCTTCCATCTTGCTTCTACGGATCCAGTAGGTACTATTCTCCTACTGCTGCTACTGTACTAGCATCTGCAGTGCCAATTATACCTATACTACTGGGGTTCTATGACATCAAACAGCGCGGGTAACCCCATCGACATCAGCGGAATCTTTAGTGCCATGCGTGTCAGATATATCCCCTTTTTTCCGATGGCAAAGAGAAACACCAAGCTTTGTCTGAGCTGGTTTCTGCTACAGCTGTACAGGTTTGGCAGCTGTCAGACAGACCGGGTAGCTACCCAATTATGTAATTACGCGTGAGAGCAAGAAAAGCACCGACCACGCTGTATTTCGCCTTTGCCTGCACGAAGTAGTAGCTAGTATGATGTATAGTGTTGTATGGCATGGCGCCAAGCAGGCCGCAGCATGTTCTGGGCCCCCGAAAACTCGCATGAGCCAAGGACGTGCTGTGAGTGTGCCTTGGCTTGATTCTTGGAAGTGGGGGGCCGTTTGGTTTTTGTTGAAAGTAGCTTTTTTAACTCGACGTGAAGCGAATGAGGTAAAAGGTGAAACAGCACATGCTAGGATTGCTAATGACAACATGCTGGGAGACCAGATCCCATGAAGCGTGGGTGTGTAACACAATTATTACGCTATAAAGTCAATATTGGATGCAGAATTTAAAGGGGATTCAGCATCACGTGCAGTAATACAGTGCATCGCAGTTCTGTAGGATTCTACAGCATGTTGTAATCGGTCCAGATCTCCCGATTCACCTCTACAAGGCAGTCATTTACCCTTGTCTATAGAGCAGAGGCCAGAGCAGAGAGTATGGATCGCAGACAGAATGACCTGGCGCTTATTCCACGGACTTGTTGAGTGCTTGAACTGCAGCAAGAACTCCAGGGTTTAGAGAAGAATAAAACCTATATAGGAACATCCGCAGGATCAATAGGCACAGGAGAAACCAGGGCATCTCCCCATCGACACAGGGTAGGGATGAATGCCGCATGGCCATGGGGCATAGCAGGGCAGCAACGTTTTGTACGGGCGTTCCGATTGCGCAGGCTAGGAGATAGTGCCAAGAAATGAATAGAATTCCACATATATTTCTCGTAGGTACCAGCTCTAGGACATGTATGTAGTTATTCTACGAGTATTCTACCCCGTATTGATCATCACTGAAAGTGACAGGTTGGGATCTGCTGCCCTGATGAAGGGATGACAGAAGGGGACAAGTCGCAGTGGAATGATCCGGGACCTGTATGTAGGGTAGTAATGATACCACTTATAGCAGTATTTTGGCACTTTTGGTAAGATGACGTCGCTTTTGAGTGGCTGAGCCGAGATTCAGCTGGCAACTTTTGATTGCTCGTATTGCTATTATGCGACTCTATCCTCCATTGGTATAGCTGGTGGGAGCCTGCCTTTAGCAGGGCAGCTAGAGCAGGCCTCGAGCAGTTCAAGGTTATTCGAAAGGGACAAGAGACAAGAGAAAATAAACAGGAATGAAACAGAGAGCAGAGTCGAGTTGATACGTGAAGTCAACAAAGTAACATGTATACCCTACTCACATGAGAGCCTTTGGTTTTAGGTTTAGGAACTCCATATGCAACAGTCACCAACTAGTATCCATCTATTAGCAGAATTATTATCGAGAGAAATTAGTAAATTATGCAATATTTGTTTGTTCTGTTTTCTTTTTACTCTTTGCAAGAGCCAATCACGTTGTTTACGGAACACTCACTACTGTGTCCTGTCATTGTTGTTTTATCCCACGCCTCGGCCTAAAGACGAGACAAGGTGGAGAGCTCTAAAGCAGTGACGGTGGCTGATGCCCGGCCGCTTGGGCTAGTGTGCGGTAGTAGGTATGTACCTCGTTTGACACCGCCACGCCCTCAACTCAGCCGTTAACCGTAGTGCTATCAGCGCACCCGCAGAGCACGGCGAAGAGATGCCGCTGCTTATTATGGCTCGGCCATGCTCCGTAGCTGCAACGGGGAGATGGGGCCAAGAGAAAAGACGCAAAGGCAGCATCGCTGGTGGGAGCGGTGCATGTGGCAGATGCTACGCTGTATGTACGTGATAGATGAGCAACGGAATCTTGTGTGTGTGTGTGTGTGTGTGTGGCTGCAACTTGTTGTATATACCGAGTCAAAGCTCATGGCTTCTCTCCATGACAAATGAGTGAGATCAAAAGAGCAACCTCGTATAACAAGAGCACCGCCAAAGACAAGTCGAGTCTTTGGTTGCTTGTCCACCACTACTAGTACCTATTAGCCATTGATCCTTCTAGCCTCGCAAACAGGGGACCATCCTCCAGCCACCGACATCCAGCATTCATCCTCACTCTCTCGCCTGAACTAACGGGCGCTGGCGTGGCACTGCCGCCAACGCCGTGCATGCAGATGCTGCAGCAGAGAGCAAAACGCACCAGTCACGGCCTGCTCTTCATTCTTCAGCAGATATCACTTGTGGCGGGCATGCAGACTAGACTGGGCCAGGTCATGGCTGACAAAAATCAGCTTGCAATACTTGTCGGCTTACCAGCCACTTGCTCCATCCGCCTGTCAGCATTTCGCCACCGAACAAGCTAAGACTTACCCATAAAGGTGGAACTGGCGTCTCCTCTCTCGTGAAAGAGGCGCAGTGCCTTGTGGCAGTTGTGGCAGTTGTGCTACAGTAGAGTAAAGCTCTCTACCGAGTACATGTACCAAGAGCAGCCAACGTTCAGCAGCTCCTGATGTGTTCCGAGAGCGATTGCAGCAACTGGCTATAGTTATCTCGAGTTTATAAATAGTCCTCCAGGCCTATTGGCAGTTTCTGATTGGATGCTCGGAGAAGTACATACAGCGCAACAGAGGGGAGACGGCGGAGATCCTGGTTCATGGAGCACTTTGTTGGAGTAGGTATACCTACCAGGCTGCCAGCTAGGTACACACTTAGCCATTAATAGCCTACTGGGTACTTAGCCAGCACTAAGCCCCCAATTCGCTTTACTGTACACAACGGAGTGAGTTCCGTGACGGAATCCAGAGCGCAAGTCAGGTAATGTCAACATCATCAGCGTATCGCTGCCTCGCGATACCCAGGAGGTGGCGCCTGTATCAGCACCAACAACGGTGAATGATAAGCTAAGTCGCGACAAGATTGTTCCCAATACCCAGCGCTCCGAGCCAGCAGTGCTGGAGGCCGAGGTATTCAAGACGGGCGTGTTTACGGCACCTGCGGATCGAGCTGCGCGCTAGCTTGCCGTGATTATTTCCTTGTCGGCAGCCAGTTGAAGACATCCGGCGTGGGAGTGGCTTGGTCTCCGTACGAGGACATGGGAGCGCACTCGGCTTGGCACGCTGCTGATCCACTCTGTCAACAACGCTATGATGTTATGATATCCTCGAAAAAAAGAAAAGATGCCAAAAAAAAAAAAAAAAAAAAAAAAAAAAAAAAAAAAAAAAAAAAAAAACAGAGTGGAAATAGAAAGGCCAACATGCTGTGTGCAACACTAACCAGCCACCTCATCTCATTTTGACACGGTAATCTGCAAACCGCGTCATTCTTGTCAAAGATGCCATTGAGAGCAATTGTAATTCAAGAATAGAAGAATGACAAAATGACTCTCCGATAATCCTCCCATGATTCAAGTTTCGAGGCATGTCATCCCCGGCAGGTGCCGCGCTGCAGCAGCAAGACGCGGCGTCCAATCGCAGCTGTGTGGCGCAGGCAACCCACTGTACGCCTTTTATTGTCCACCGCCCTGCCTCCCTGGCCTGGCTCCAGCACCGCGTACTGCGCTAAGCTGGCTCGGCCGCACTTCGACTTTCTTCCTCCCATCCCCAGCCTGTTTCCAGCCCCAATACATCACCATCTCCATCACCTTCATCATCAACCACCACCTCTTCCCATCGCCATCGCCTGCCAATTCCGGGACCTCGCAGAGCACCCGCTTGCCCCATGCAATTCACCTGCGTAGCCTCGGAATAGTCAGCATTACTGCGCGGCAAGGCTGCCGAAACAAAGATCCAAAGAGCAGAAAATTACCCTAGCTCTCGCCACAATATTCAGCCACACCTCCAGCAGCCTCGAAATGGTGTCGCTGGTTTAGCTGCCTCGACTTTTGCGACTGCATGCCAACCGTCTCCCAGGACTCGCCGTCGCCTTCATCGTCTTCTCTATTGCATCTTCTTATGGCCTCTCACGCTGCTGCCATCGCTACCGGAACCCCACTCCCGTCTGGTCCGACTCCAACCCCTCCCCCAGCTCTCCCTTTGGACGACGTCGCGAGACTGCCCAAGAGGCGGCGCGAATCTGATTCCTCGTCGTCGCGAGCCTTTGCTCCCAATCAGCTCGATTCCCAATCGCCTCCATCGAAATCTGCCAAGCTGCTGCTGGCAACTGGTCAAGCCCCGCCTCCATTGACTGGCGCCGCGGCTCTGGAAGACGAGCGACGGCGTAGAGAAGAAACAGACGGAGAGGTTGAACAGGAGCATCTACACGCGCCCGGTGAGAACCCTAGTCAGCGTGATCTAGCTGCTCTCATGTCTGCGGGGGCCCAAACCATGAGTCGTCCGGCGGACGCGCCGCAACTGGCTCCCACGGCCGCCATGGAACCGTCCTCCAAGGTCGCCACGGCTGCCTTGTCTATATCACAGAATGGCGGCGATCGTATCGAAGAACGAAGTGAGATAACTCCCCAGAGCCCATCAAGCATCGCCGGCGCACAGGTAACCGAAAGCCCGACGCCGATGGATGTCGATGCGAAAGGCGATTCTCTCGTCTCTCAGCAAGTTGCCGTACAAGACGAACGGCCACAGCCTGGATCATTGTCTTATCCCGGCTCTCTACAAACAAGCGGTAGCATTCCGGATTCCCCAATTCGGGGCATGAGCTTTCCAATGCCTGGCCAAAGCCAGGGCTCTCCGCCATCCTCGGCAAACAAGAAACACAAATGTCCATACTGCAACACCGAATTTACTCGGCACCATAACCTCAAAAGCCACCTCCTGACACACAGCCAGGAAAAGCCCTATGTATGCACAGACTGCCAGATGCGATTCCGCCGTCTTCACGACCTGAAACGCCATGGCAAGCTTCACACGGGTGAAAAACCCCACGTGTGCCCCAAGTGCGATCGCAAATTTGCTCGAGGTGATGCGTTGGCCCGACATAGCAAAGGGCTGGGCGGATGCGCCGGCAGGCGATCGAGCATGGGTAGCTTTGCTGACGGAGATGAGCTGGACGGTGCCATTGAAGGAGACGAGGCTGCTGTAATGACAGGTATTGCCTACGATAATCCTGACGAAGAGGAGTTGAGGCGACAGAGCTTGCCCAGCTTAAGTGCCCAGCATATCCCAGGCGGACCGGCAGACCAGTATGGTGGCCACGCCCGGACGTACCCTCCAGCCGGAGCAAGGCCTACGGCTGCCGCCGGCTTATACCCCCCTGGCGTCAACCAGAACCAAGCTGCCGGGACTGGCAGTTCGAGTGTCTCGAATAGTATTGGAGGTAGCCACACGCCAAACACTAGCATTTCGTCGGTTGCGGTCAGCGGTGCAAATGCAGCAGGTCTTTATTCACAAGCAGTTGTGCCGGAAAGCGGAAAGCCGTTGAGCCCCGGCGGTGTACAGAGTCATGATGCCTCTGGCATCGTGCGACAGAGATCGCCTAGCCTATCCCATCAATTACAGCAACAGCAGCAGATGGGAAGGCGACAGTCAGAAATGCAATCTCCTCATAGTGGACAGAATAGGCCAAAACTTCCTGGGCTTACGCATCCAGGATATGCCACAGCAACCTCTCCAGGCTTCTCCCACGGCCGTCCGCCGACTGCAACGGCATCAAGTGGTGATAGTGGCAACATGTTTGCGCAGAGCGATCCGAGCGTATGGGCCTACATCCAGACATTGGAAGATAAAGTCAAGTCACTGTCGGACAAGATAGTTTCGCTCGACCACGAGATGACTACGCTGAAAAGCAAGCTTGAGAATCGTGAAGGAGTTCCCGCTGGCTGAGGAAATCCAGCATGACCCGCCTCATATAAAGCGCCATTGTGTTCTAAGAGGATGGGGAGCAGGGCTAAACAATCTACATTTAGAATGCATTCGCCTTTTATGTTCATTTTTCCTATTTTATATTGGTGGCAACTTCTGTTGGTCTTTTGACGATCTGGACTGGCCCAGAATCCTACCAAAGGGGGTGGAAATGGCGTTCAGGTTTTGGGAAACTGGGTGGATGGTGGAAACCTCCATGCAAAAAGATGGCGACCGGTTATTTATGATTTGTTTTTATTTTTCCCTCCCTCTCTTGTTCCCCTGTTGTAGTAGTATACAGAACTTGTGTGTGATTATCAGACGTGCTTCCTTGCTTTGGCATCCGGAAAGGCTTTCTCTCGTTTTTTTTTTTTTACTAGAGTATTGTAGGAATGAAGTGACGATTTATTCTTATGAAGTCCTGAGTTTTAGCTTGAGTAATGTTATGCTAGAGTACTTTATCCAAAGAGCATGCCATGCATATCTGGCTCAATAATTATGATCTCTGTGTATAACAGCTGTTCACGAGCAGACGGGAGAAGTTGGCTGAGCCAGCCGAACTGAACCGAGGCTGATGCTGCCCACCTGCGGCGCAGGCATGCATGCATGGGCTTGCCCAGGTGCCTTTCCTCCTGGGCAAGCTTCGAGGTTATGCATATATCGGGACTTGGACACAGAGTACTCCGTATCGTCGCCGTTTTTTGCACTGTGGCCGGCACGTTCCCTGCTCTGACGGCAGCCAAATGCTCTCCGGCAGGTACCTGCTAGGCCCTCTTAGCTCGGAGTGTCACGTCACAGTCCAGGGGCAGCACCGCCTGGAGCTTGGCGCATCGATGAGGTAATGAAGGCAGCTGTACAACCTGTTTCAAGGTGCCTGGGGTGTGGCGCGCCGGGGGGCTTTGCGCCAAACACAGAGAGGCTGCGATCGCAACTTACTCTGGCCAGCTGAGCACACACTGCAATCTATGCAGAATCAACCACCACGGCGACCATCTATTTGAGCGACTTTGCATTTTCATCTCTCCTCCCGATCCCTCAACACCACCGCGCGACACCGCTGCTCGAGCACACCAGGTGAAGACGAACCACGGGCTTGGGAGACGAACCGAGCAGAAGCTACTATCACAAGCTATTTACTGTATGGTGGAGGCCTAGTGGCATAGTCCACGAGGCTGCTTGAGAACACCCAGCCATGGCTACGGCTGAAAAAACGATGCGGAATGGCGATGGCGATTCGAGAAATCTCAACGGCGCTGTCACGGTGAACGGAGACCACAGCCACGACAACGATCGGTCATATCCTGCCTTGCCGGATAATGGACACACCCAAGGCCACGAGTCTGGCGCCTGGAAGGCCGCAGGCATTCGCTTTGCGCCGCTGCGTATGCCCTTCCCTCGCCGACTGCAAACCGCCGCCGTCTTCTTCCACTGCATGACGCTCGTCACCTTGATCTCTCTGTTCTGGTTCACCTGCGCCAACGTTCTAACGTGGCCCATCCTGGTGCCGTATCTGGTGCATCTGACCCTTTCCACCGCGGCGACCAATGGCAAACTCAGCTATCGATCAGAGCGCCTGAGATCTCTACCTCTCTGGAGATATTTTGCGGCGTATTTCCCCATGAGGCTGCACAAAACGTACGACCTTGCGCCAGACAGGAGATACATCTTTGGCTATCATCCACACGGCATCATCTCCCACGGTGCCTGGACCGCTTTCAGCACAAACGCCCTGGGCTTCTCGGCCAAATTTCCCGGCATCACAAACACCCTGCTGACGCTGGAATCAAACTTCCGAATTCCCTTTTACCGTGACTGGATCTTGTCAATGGGCATGGCTTCAGTGTCCAAGGAATCCATCCGGAATACGCTGACGCAAGGCGGCCCCAAGAACGACGGAATAGGCCGTTCTGTCACGATCGTCATCGGTGGAGCTCGGGAATCTCTGACGGCCCAACCGGGAACTTTGCGGCTCATCCTCAAGGGCAGAAAGGGCTTCGTGAAGATGGCTCTGCGCACGGGTGCTGATCTGGTCCCCGTCCTCGCCTTTGGCGAAAATGACTTGTACGACCAGCTTACCGCGGAGACGCACCCGATGGTCCACAAATTCCAGATGTTTGTGCTGAAGGTATTCAAGTTCACGCTTCCTGCAATCCATGGCCGAGGCATTCTCAACTACGACGTCGGCCTTATGCCTTACCGTCGGGAAGTCAACATCGTGGTGGGTAAGCCGATTCGCATCGACTCGCCCCCCTGCGAGCAGCCGTCACAAGAGGACGTGGATCGGTACCACGAGCTGTATGTCGAAGAGATTGAAAAGATTTGGGAGACTTACAAGGACCAGTTTGCCAAAAACCGAACGTCTGACCTTGTTATTTCTGCTTAAACCTTGATTGGGCTATTGATGATATCATCGGCTTCTCTTCGTCGTCTCTTTCACTCTTTCAGCCTTTACTTTTATTCTTCTTTTTTTTATGTGATTTGCTAGGGATATGGTATAGGGATATGAGTTATTGAACTCAGGGTAATTCAAAAGGATGGGCAAATAAGTCTTCAAGCAGTAGTCGTAATCGCTGGAGTTATCGATGGCGGGTGCCAGAATATGAGCGCTACAAGCAAGCAAGCTACGAATCAATAGAGTGTAAAACAGAACTACTTTTGAATAAGATATTTTGGAATTATTATATTGAACTCTCATTTATGTAATAATATGATTCAATCTCATACTTTTGCTAATAACTTTTATAAGCCCACACACAGTGCTTCATTCTTTGTCAAAGTGTTGCGATGGATGTAGGTCCAGCTGCTTTAAATGTCACCTGACCTCGCGTCCAAGTCCTGACGCGACCTCCCATCCGCCACCGTGAAGACATTCACGACAGATCAACTTTACTTTTCTAGCTCAATTCTGGTTCCCCCATTGCTTTTCCCTTCTTCTTCGTGTGTGTTTTGCACATAGACAACCCAATTCTATCTCACAGCAACACAGCACATCGTCCGAATGCCCCGCCCTACTAGAGGTGGCCAGAAGGCTATCAAGCGCGAAGAAGACGACATTGACGACGTGAAGCCTTTCAAGCCAATCCAGTCTGTAGCTGCGACAAAACGGAAAGCAGAATCAGAGTCCGATGCCGATTCCAAGACTCAAGCTTCCAAAGTTGTGAAAAAGCGCAAGGCAAAGGGAAAAGGCGACGACGAAATGATTCTGGCCGAGAGAACTGCTGTATCGACCCTAGGCAAGGCCATGTATATTGGCGCTCACGTCAGTGCTGCAGGAGGTATTTCGACGCTCTCAAACTCTTGTTCTCAAAATATTGATTTCTAATGCCGAAACAACCCTCCCAAAAGGTGTCCAGAATGCTGTCGCAAATGCCGTTCAAATCGGCGCCAACTCTTTCGCATTGTTCCTTAAATCTCAGCGCAAATGGAGCAACCCTCCCATCACAGCAGAAGCCAAGAATGGCTTCATAAGCCAGTGCAAAGAGCATCACTATCACGCCAACGAACACGCCCTCCCCCACGGCTCATATCTAGTCAATCTCGCGCAGGCGGACAAGGACAAGGCTACGCAGGCATTTGACAGCTTTGTCGACGATCTCGACCGATGTGAGCAGCTCGGTATTAAGCTCTACAACTTCCATCCCGGATCTACTGGAGGCGATACAAAGGCCGCTGCGATCGGGCGCATAGCTGCGCAATTGAACAAGGCCCACAAGGCTACGAAAACCGTCATCACCGTCTTGGAAAACATGGCAGGCAGTGGCAACGTTGTTGGATCAACATGGGAGGACCTTAGAGATATCATTGCTCTGGTGGAGGACAAGTCTCGTGTCGGAGTATGCATTGATACCTGCCATGCTTTTGCAGCTGGCTACGATCTGCGTACACCCGAGACTTTCAAAAAGACTGTCGATTCGTTTAACGAAATTGTTGGCGCAAATTACTTGAAGGCTTTTCATTGTAAGTTGCTGCTTGATTTCCTTCCCCTTTCACATCTTCCTGCATACTAATTCTTGGATATCTAGTAAATGACAGCAAAGCACCCTTCAATTCCAAAAGAGATCTCCATGCCAACATCGGAACTGGCTTCCTAGGCCTCCGAGCCTTCCACAGCCTCATGAATCACGAAGAGTTCCAGGATAAGCCCATGGTCCTGGAGACACCGATTGACAGAAAAGGCGCAGATGGTAAATCAGTAGAGGACAAGCAAATCTGGGCCGATGAGATCAAGCTCTTAGAAAGCCTCATCGGCATGGATACAGAGACAGAAGACTTTAGAAAACTAGAGAAGGAATTGCAAGCAAAGGGTAGCGACGAGAGGAAGAAGATCCAAGATCAGGTGGATAAGAAATCCAAGAGTACCCCGAAGAGGGGGAAGGCTGCGCCAAAGAAGAAGAAAGAGGCGACAAGTGATGAAGAGAGCGACTAGAAGAATAAAAGCAAAAAGCTCAACCATATTGTTGGTTATATATTACGGCCTTGTTTCATTAGTAGGGGGCTGTCATATTTGAAGGCGGCTCTTGTATGTATATTATGTGGACATGATTTGATAATAAACAGCACACCCTATTCAATCTATAATTGAAGCTTGACTCTATAAACAAAAGTGACGCCGCTGCTGTCCAATCTTGCGATTATTTGTGACTCTAGCTTTTTGTTTCTTAAACAACGCATTCCATTAATTATACGTATCACACACTTGTACATAACTTTGCTGGGTATAACAGGTATACATAACTCATAAACAGGGGCTAAAAATAAACAGGGGGAAGAAGAGAAAAAGAGAAAAGGAGAAAAGGAGAGGGTGAGAGAGAAATTGATTGTGCTTTTTACTTGCGACTCTTCGTAAAGGCCTCCACTCTCCCCATGGCAGCCTTCAGTCCTGCCCCCTTTTCGCAATTCATCTGCAGCCACGCCTCCATTCGCTCCCGGACGATCCTCATCGACCGCAGCACAGGCATCTTGCCGCCATCCTCATGAGCCAGGAACGACGACGGGTTGAGCAGCACCTCGAAGCAGTCTGACCAGATGTCCGTCTGCCAGTACCGCTTCAAGTTCTCCCTGATCTTGTACTTGCGCCCGCCCCGTCCAAATCCACCTTGGTCGGATCGCACCGTCTCAATGTATTTGCCAAAGAGAAGGCAGTGAATGACGCCTGCGAGCCCGTAGTAGTCGATCTGCCACGTCCAAGGTCGGCCTTCCTGCATTTCGGGGCAGTCCTGTGCGGTTGTTTTCCAATCTGCGATAAACTCCACGTCTGGCACAAACGCTTTCATGTCGATGCCTCTCCCAAAGTCGATTAGAACGACGCCGCGCGAGTCCCAGCCGCCACGTCCATCAGCGTGCCACTGGTTAGGGAGAGCCTGTTCAGAAGACGCAGATGATGACCTTGGATCAAGACGGAGGAGGCAGTTATCAGGCTTCAGATCGCCATGAAGCACGTCTTTCGAGTGGAGAGCTTCGACGGTGCGTAATAGTTCTATGGAAAAGAACATGGCAAGCTGCTCATCCATAACACCTGATGATTCCGCCCGAAAGATGTTGATTACATCCAGCAAGGTGCCGTGGGGATGATATGGGAGAAATAGGAAGCCCTCATCCTGATATAGGTGCATTTCATGTGCAGACGAGATTGATGCCGTAGCCCGATGTTGGGGACCCAAACGTGAATGGGCGGTGCGCATGATGTAAAACTCCCATGGTGTGGGAGGAGATTCCATTTTCAAGGCTTCTATCGCGGCGCGTTGGTTTACGGCGAATGCCCTCTTGCCCATAAAGACCCTATCTTCATGGCCTTCCTCTTGGTCCGGTTGTGAATTCTCCACCAAGTACACAGGTGCAAAAGCGCCAGCGCCGAGTTCTTTCCTCACGGTGTATCTGGAACTGCAGTCGACGAACTGGATAACTGCTGGAGGGTTACCCGGCATGACCTTATCTGCACCCGTCTTGCCGAGTCTGCTCACGGCTTTGGCGAATCTTCGAATCTCTCCGCCACGTTCGTACCTTTGATCGTGATGATCGTAGAAACCAGGGTATGCCGCCAACGGAGGATGCAGGTTTGTCAGGATTTTCAGCCTAACACCGCCATCAACGGGGCTGCATTGCGCCTCTTTAATGATGTGCTCCTTAACGGGCGCTGTTTTGGACCCCAGAGGCGTCCGTCCATTGATGAACGACCTTTCTTCTGGGAAGATTTCTCTTAACGGACTGCTTGATGGTTCTGAATCCAATAACTCCTCAATGGGCGTAGCTAGACCATAATGCTTGCTAGGCGTCTTGAATTGGTAAGCTCGGTCCACGTCCATGTCCACGTCTAGCGATGCTTCGGTCCTCTCCGCAATAGGCGTCATAAATGGCAGACGATTATTGGCCACTTCTGCCGGATCCCTATACGGGCGTGTTGGTGGTTCGTAATCTTCTGGAGGCATGGGAATGAATATCGTGCGAGTTCTGGGTGGTTCTGGCTCTTCATCTTCTTCCGCATCGTCGTACACGTACGAGCTGTGCGATGGTTCATCTATATTAACAAAATTAGACGCCCGAGTTCCCTCGCTAACCTTCATCAATCTGAGCATGTCCATTTGGAATATGTCATGGGTTGAAATACCAGACTATTCGCCCATGTTTATAGCATCCGCTGCTTCATCGTCTTCTTGCTCACCTTGGTGGGTTTGTTTCGTGGTGCTAGTGCTCTCAGCATCACTTCCATAATAGGCGTCGGTCATGTCCTCGTCCTCGTCTTCATCGCCATCATCGTCGTCGTCTTCGTCGCCGTCATCATCATCGTCACCGGTCTCGTCCCCTGCTACTGATGCTGGCTTGAGCGGTGCATTAAAGATATCGTAAATATCATCCGTAGCTGCTCTTGTATGAAGCGTCATGGTAGGCTCAGCTGCGTTCTTCTTCTTGATTTTTGGTCCTGAAGGAGAGTCGAGCTTTGTTTTGACTGATTGGATGTCAGGGGTTAATGAAAGAAACATGGCCAGTTGGATACAGCTTGGAAACTTACTGATCTGTGTCTCATTTACTTCCATCACCTTCTTCTTTCTACTTGTGCGAGGTTCTCGAGACTTCCCCCCTGCTACACCATTCTCATCAAGCATCATAGGGTCTCCGTCAATAATTAGCTTCTCAGCCGTGTCTTGAGGCAAATTCTCAATTTCACGTAGAGGTACCATGCGATCTGGGGTATCGTTTTCATTCGCATAGTCAGTGTCCCACTCGCGATCAAGCCAACCACGATGTGCGGCAATAATCTCTTCAAAACTCATTTCTGTCCCGGGCTCCTCAGGGGTGGGATAGACGGCTGCCAGATCAACAAAGATATACTCTCTTTTCCCCGTCTGTGGATGGACCGTTACTTGATGTTTGGATGGAACAACAACAATATTTTGTATTTGAGCGAGCGACTGAATTACATAGCACCACAGACAACAAAACATTAGTCCTATTCTTATCAACACCTGAACGTTTCACGAGAGAGGGGAATTACATACCGGATCCCTGAACACTGCCAGTTTTGTCCCTCCAGACCCGGACTTTTTACCACCCGCCTTGAGAGTCTCCCCTACCCATGGCTTTGGTTCCATTGTATTTTCCTTTTTTCGATCGGCAAGAGAGCCTATGCTATCCCAGCCCTTGGACGCGGCATCCCTTGACGACATGGCAGGTTGCTGAGCATCTGCGTCAGAGAAGATGGCTAGCTTGGATTTTGTAGGTCGAGATGAGCTGCCAACACCGCTGGTTTGCCTTGGAGCCTGGGGATCCACTGGCTGCGATGAGCTACCGAAGGGATCCGTCTTACTGGCCAGCGCGGGACGAACAGTTGGCAAAGCCGGTGAAGATGGCTCCGCCATTGCATCTGGCTGCTGAGCAAGCCTTGCCTCAAACTCCTTAAATTTGCGTAGCAGCCTCTGGGTTGGCCGAGCCTCTCTCTGAATCCCTAGCTTATATACTTCGTCTGCTTGCGCCCATCGGCCTGCACCCTCCAACCACGCAGCGTATTCTTCGTAAAACAGGGCAAGGCTCTCGCCAATTCCTTGTCGAGAGAGGAATAGATAGGTCTCACGGGGGGTATCAGAGAATAGTTGGATATAATACATCCATAGCTTTAGATATCTAGGATCGTTCTTGTACTGGGACGATGCAACAAACGTTTTCGTTGCGCGTTCGAGGATTGTGTGCAGCTGCGATTCTGCCGTCGCTTGTGCTGATGGGTACGCGTCTAGGGCCCAGCGGACGTATCTGTCAAAAATGTCTAGCGGATCATCGGATTCAGATAGGTTTTCGATTTCTGCTTCATATTCTGCGCGGATGCAGTCGTTGACGTTTCTCGTGTCGGTCGGCGTCGGCGTGGATAATTTGTGTAGAGGAGATGGAGAGAAAAGACTGGCCAGCTTCTTCGCTGATCGGCCTCCAGGGAGGGATTGAATATTCTCCTTTTGATTCTCAATCACGTCAAAGTCGGTCAAATCGTCTGCGCCCGCCATGTTGCTTTACCACCAAATGGCGGCGAACTCTGTGATTTATCGAAGCAATATGGGTTCTGAAAGGCCCTGAACGGTGGTTAAAACGCGTTGCTATATAGTTGCCTATGTATACAAATTAACATACGGGATACAATGCCCGATGCCAGTAAATAGTCGTTTTGGGCACGAGTAATAGTATCTGGTAAAATTTCCCTGAATGTTGATAGACTTAGCGGCTTAACACTTTTGTGTTAAGGTGGGATGTGTTTTCGACCCCGCGTTGCTCTGGTGATGGTATTTATCATAATAAGAAGTGCTTGTACTTCTTTATCGCTACTATGTACCTTTATGCTGGCATAAAATTAGCTTCTAATCAATGTACTTTAATACTAGATTTTGTACTCAATACTTTGGCACTAACTCGGTCTATCTACACCTACCAGCGTTAGCATCACCAGCGTTAGCATCATAGGCGTTAGCATCATAGGCGTTAGCATCACCGGCGTTAGCACTGCACTCATCGATGAAAGTGAGCATTAGAGATGTCTGGCTGCAAGAACAAATTGTTTCACGTGGTTTCATGAACATGTTGTTGTATAATTATTGGTCATAGCTCAATTCATTTTTCTTCCGCCGTATGGGCGTTTCTTCAAATCATTATTTATATTTTACTCGCCCATTTTAACCCATTCTCTGGGCGGCCAGCCGTTTTATATATATGTCCTTAGCTCAATGTTACCATTTACAGGTTAACAGAGGTGCGGAAGTTGGTGCCCGCATAGATGGCAAGCTCACCAAGCTCCTCCTCAATGCGGAGAATCTGGTTAAGCTTGGCCAGGCGCTCAGAACGGGCAGGAGCACCAGTCTTGATCTCACCGGCACGGATACCGACGGCAATATCAGCAATGGTGACATCCTCGGTCTCACCAGATCGGTGAGAGACCATGACACCCCAGCCATCGGCGTAGGAGTCCTTGGCAGCCTGGATAGACTCGGTCAATGTGCCGATCTGGTTGACCTTGAGGAGGAGGGCATTGCAGGCCTTGAGCTCAATGGCCTTCTTGATGCGGACGGGGTTGGTGACGGTCAAGTCATCACCGACAATCTGGATGTCCTGGGTCTTGTAGAAGTAGCTCCAGGCCTCCCAGTCATCCTCAGCAAAAGGATCCTCAATGCTGACAATGGGGTACTTCTTGCAAAGGTCGGAGTACATGGCGGCAAGCTCCTCGTAGGTGATCCACTTGGTAGGGTCGCTCTCGGGGTTCTTGAAGTCGAGGTCGTACTTCTTCTCCTCCTCCTTGTAGAATTCGCTGGAGGCAACATCCATGGCAATGTTCATCTTGCCAGTGTAGCCGGCCTGCTCAATGGCGTCGGTGATGAGCTCAAGAGCCTCATCAGCGGTCTGGATATCGGGAGCAACACCACCCTCGTCACCAACGTTGCCAGCAGACTGGCCGTACTTCTTCTTGGCCAGGGTCTTCAACTTCTGGTAAACCTCAGCACCCTGGCGAAGGGCCTCAGAGAAGCTGGGAGCAGCACTAATGGGGGTTAGCAGGAGTATACGTAGGAGTGGAGCTATTGGTCAACTTACGAGGGGACGATCATGAACTCCTGGAAGGCAAGACGGCCACCGGCGTGGGAACTGATCAGTCAGTAAGCGATTGCTGCAGGTTTATTCTCTAGAGGCGCGTGATTTACTTACCCGCCGTTGAGGACGTTCATGAAGGGAACGGGGAGGACATAGGGCTTCTTGGTTCCGGCGAGGTCGGAAATGTGAGCGTAGAGAGGGACGTTCTGCTTTGTATAAGCTCGTGTTCGTCAATGGCAATTTCATGTGACGGTGCTTACCTTCTCGGCGGCACCAGCCTTAGCAACAGCCAGGGAGACACCCAGGATGGCGTTGGCACCAAGCTTGCCCTTGTTGGGAGTACCATCAAGACTGTTCAGGAACTCGTCAACCTTGGACTGGTCCTTGACATCAAGGTTCTCCTTGATCAGAGCGGGGCCAATGATGGTGTTGACGTTCTCAACAGCCTTGGTGACACCCTTGCCACCCCACTTGGTCTTGTCGCCATCGCGAAGCTCAACAGCCTCGTGCTGACCTAGGATACCAGTCACTTTCTGCAGCTATACGGAATTGAGGGAAGTCGAGGGCACGAACCGGTAGAGGCACCAGAGGGGACGATGGCGCGGTGCAGGCCAGTGTCAGTGACAAGGTCGACCTCCACGGTGGGGTTACCACGGGAGTCGTAGACGGAGCGGGCGTGAACCTTGGTAATGGCCATTTTCAAAGCTATTTTAGGTTTCTAGAGAAGCCAGTCCTCGTTAGCAAAAATGTCGTCAGGTAGCTTGCTAGCTGTAGCTTCGATTGCGAAGCTTGAAAATGGGCAGAGTAGAGCTATCGTAGTGCATTTTCTTCCTGGCGCACATCACTTTCGTGAGATGGAGCTGGCCATCTGTGTAAGTCGCCAGTAAATATCGAAATATGCCTCAATGCCCATTTGACACCGTCCTTTCAGCAGCTTCCCACTGAAATGGAGGGGTAACTTGGGTGGTGAAAACAGGAAGAGGGGCAGAGCTGAGGTGACTAAAGTGGGAGCGTTGCTCATTGCAGGAAAGAAAGGTGCTGTACCTGTATCTAAGAGGTCGATTGGATTTCTCAAGCTCTTCGTATGAAGCTGAATGAGTCGAGATGTCTTGTAGAAGGAAAAGGAAGAAGTGGTGTTTCGAGCTGCTCGCGTAGAAGAAGAAAATGGAGGGGTGATGCGGGTGGGGCGTATCCTGCTGCTAAGATAACAAGGGAGTTACCTAAGAGCTCCTGGGCGAGGGAGCTGGTGTGCTTGTGAGGTAATGATTAGGCCACTCCTTACGTTTATCGGTAGACAGCCGGACCTTGCCTGGGAGCGCTAGTATTTCTCCGACGTCGTCGCCGTGAGGAAAAAAAGTTTCTATGCCTGTTTCGGGCACCGTGTAATGGGCTACCAAGTTAGTCACGGACTTCGCCATTCCTCTCTTCTAATTTCTTTGACCATTTCCTTTGCCAGCTACCTATCATCATCCATTATCGTTTCTGACATGGATGGGCCACACCGGCATTCTGCCGATGTCGCCTCTGCGGTATTTCAGAACCTGCAAGACCAGCACCAATGGGCTTCGTTGGAAATCCTTAGCATCCCAGGTCTGTCGCGGCCAATGATTCGAGGCCTCCCACCACGCCTCTTATATCTCCACCCAGACGATCAGATAGCAGCTCTTGCATACGAAAAGTCAGCTGGCACAAGGGCCCAGCATGACGCTGAGGTTGAATGGGTGCTAGCAGTCCATCTCGCCGAGAAATGGACGCTTTCCAACTTTGCGGCGGTCATGGACGCCCTCCCAGATGATCGCAAGGGGGCTAAGCGAATCGTCTTGGCCGCCTTGCATAATGACTCAACCGTCGTATATTATATTGTGCAAGAAGGCATGATAAAGCCTCGCCAGAACTAGAAACACCGAAGTCGCTGTGGTATCCCCTTTTATAGTGAGCAATCTATCCAGGCTCAAAAGTTGCGATATTTTTATCGGCCCGTTTGGCGTCAAGGAGTTGGCAGTCTAGTATGATATTACGAAATTTTCTAGAAACTGGTACCTTTTTACTAATAGATGTTTATAAAGTTTTTTCTCGTCAAATTCATTTGCCACGTACAAAGTATAGAGGCGCGTGAATTACAAGTCCATATTGCCCTCAGCCGCATCCTTTAGCAAATCCATCATGCTAGGGAGCAATGCTCTATTTCAAACGTTATGCAGAAGAACAATTCCGACACATACAGACCATCAAATCCGCCAAAAGACATGAATCATGAATATTTTCCCACCTGAACGCCAAGACTACCGCACATGCCTGCCCAACCAACTTAGAAACGCTCCTTCATTCGAGCAGCCACGGTCCTCAGGTTGCCATAGACCTTGCCTGGGGGCTTTCCGAGAATCAAGCTAACGACAGATTCACGAGCCATGTGAATGTTCTTGAATCCTCCCAGAATATGAATCTTGGAATCGGCGAGCACAATTCTCGTACGGCTAGCATTCTCAATCGCAAACTTCGTCTTGCCCTGGTGACCAGCAATTCTACCAATAGCACGGCTCTGGCTGTCTCCATGCACGGTCTTCACATCTTTGATCTCAAAGGTTTCGATATAAAGGTCGTCCAGTCGCAGGAGAGCAATGGCATCGTCGACGTCGAAGCCGAGAGTGAAGGCTTTGACAAAGTCCTCACCCTTTTGCAACGCACCAGAATCAGTGGTGAATTTGGATGTTCTTAGCTCGACGGTTTTCCGCTTGATGTTCATGCGGCACTGTAGTTTTAAATGCTCCACAATGGGAGGGTAGATAGAAGGCCATGATTGTTTCAATGGTGTCATGCGATGAGGTGGGATGGGTACTTTTCGTGTTTCGGTTCTGGCCATAGGATCCTAGGTAAACGTCAGTAAAGTAGCCCTTAATATCCCAGTAGGCAGCATTTCGGCGTACAATATCTTTGGACGGAGCAAAGCGAGGCCGTCCCTCTTCGTCAATAGCCATATTGTCATCCTCGTCTTGGGCTTCCGGGACCATCACTTCAGCATCGGCCGATGCAACGTCTGCTGCATCAAGGAGGAACTCCTGGTCATTATCTATGCGCGAGTTAGTCCCGAGAGTTTTGACGAAGGCAAATGTATAGAGAGCAAATCTACCTTGAGCAGCTGATGGAACATCTGCAAGCGGGGTGCTTTCCGCCTTCTTGAGGGCTGTGGGTGCAGGCATGGTGCTGGAGGATAAAAGGCGTTGCTGTTGTGTATTCGAATACTTGAGGATCTGAATCAATAGAGAGATAAGTCGAAGTAGCGGAATGCGATCATGCGCCTTTCCTTCTGTCGCAAGTACTCGGAGAAAAAAAATGTTATCGCGCTGGATTTCGGTAGGCAAGCCACATGCCGTTTCTACCTTGGGCGCTCAAAAATTTGTGGATGGCTATCGGAGCTTATCCATTGGCTGGGTGCCGCCCACAATGCAAAACGTGAGTGGCGCGTCATGCAATTACTTCTGCGCCGCCGCCCTGGCTCGTCCATCATTTATGGCGATGTTGATTCCTGACTTTCTCTTGAGATTCCAAGGCGCTGCTTGAACTGTTTTACTGGCGCACCGCCTCCAGATTGCTGGTCGCCATGAACCTTAAGAATGTCTAAGGGCATCTCATCATGGCAGAATGTTCGCCGCCATCTAACATGCCGCTATCAAACCCCTCCAACATGGCGATCTCCACATGCAGCTCCATTGTCGAATCGATCAACGCAAACAGTAAGCTCTCAATATGTACAGTTTAGGCCAATATCAAAATTGGCCCCTTGGAAAGATGGCTGCCTTTCACCAACATCGATTGGACTCGGCATCCGGTTATCTCTCCAATCCAGCCATAGACGCTTTTCTCCTTTGAATGTCCTAGACAGGCATCGAATGTCTCTCAGCATCTCTCAAGCTGCTGCACGGAGATTTCTTCAAAGTGGCCAACACAGCAATAATAGTGTCCATGGCAGGAGAAATGCTGAAGAAGATTCTAAAAGCGAGCTCGATGGCCAGAAATCGACCGCCAACCCTCATGAAAGCTCGGGGACTGCATCCAAAGAGAATATCGAACAATCCAGGATCGACCCAAAGGACCAAGAGCAGGAATCAATAGCGACATCAGTGTCCAAATACTTGAATTTGTCAGCGCTACCTCATCGTCCTACTAAAGAAGAGCTTTTGGCGGCTGCGAATGGATTTTGGGAGAGGCTCAAAGTCAGATTTAAATGGGTCTCTATCAGAAGTATGCGACCTTGGAACATTGATGAATGGGGGGCTTTTGTTTCTTGGTTCATGTTGGGTCATATTGTCTGGATCCTGGTGGGCACAACAACATTCTTCTCTATCCTTATTTTCTCAATCAACACTGTTTTTGCTCAAGGTACGGTGATAATTATTTGATCCCCTAACAGCAGTTTCTTCCCATTGCTAACATATTATCAGAAACACTTGCGCAATGGATTGGAGACTATTTGACGCAATCAGCCGGCGTTACCGTTGTCTTCGAATCCGCTATAGTTCCAAAATGGAAGAACGGCGTCATAGCATTCCGCAATGTATTTGTTTCGAGAAGACCCGGCCAAATCGAATCATCTGTCAGCAAGGGTTCATCTGATGCCGCCGCTGTTGCCGCCGCCGCTGCAGGGCGCCAGATCCAACATAATGATGCTGATGTCGTGGATGATGGCAACTACACGCAATTTGACGTAACAATTGCGAATGTTAATGTCACACTTTCATTCCTAAACTGGTGGAATGGTAGGGGGCTTCTTAAGGATGTAGAGGTAAACGGCGTTAGAGGAGTTATCGACCGCACTTCTGTTCGCTGGCCAGCGGAACAGATTGATCCATTTTCTTATCGCCACCAACACCAACCGGGCGATTTCGAAATCGAGTCTTTCAAATTGGAAGATCTTCTTCTTACCGTTCGCCAACCCGATGGCTTCCGCCCTTTCTCAGTCAGTATATACTCCTGTGAGCTACCGCGGCTGCGAAAACAATGGCTGTTTTACGATTTCCTATCTGCTAGCCATATGTCCGGGTCATTTGACGGATCTCTCTTTACGATCCACCCGCGGCAGGTTCATGGCACGGTTTCAAGTCGATACCAAGGAGTTATGATGGGGCTAGAAGAGTCCAAATCATGGAAAAAATTCAACAGGTTACGAATCGACGGCCTGAAGATTGACCACTTAAACCGTGGAGTGGAAGGCCCATTCGGTTGGATATATGAAGGAAACGTCGACATCGTTGCAGATGTCATGTTTCCAGCGGACATGGACGACAGCATTACCAAAGTCGTAGCGGATTTCTATGATCAGCTAGAAGGCACAGTTATTGCGAATCGTTACCGTTTTCTTCCGAGGGCCCCTGCACCCGAAAGCATTTCTGAAGGCGGTCGTGCCGCAACTGACAAGAGATCCGACAAGCAGACGGGTGAATCTGAGGAAGATAGGCGGCTCCTTATCATGGACTTGCGCATCCATCTCAACGATGTTAAGGCAGCCGTGCCATTGTTCACCCCCGATCTATCTTATGTGAATCAGGCTCTGGTTCGGCCCATTGTGGCCTATATAAACGCTAAAAAGACGTACATACCGATTTCTAGCCGCATCATCAAGCCGCTCGCGGACTTCGATGGAAGTTGGACATTTTTTGACTGTGGCCTCTTAGATGATGCATCTGCCGAGACATATGAGGCTTTTGCAAAGGATGTCGAAGACCAGCAAAGCCGCGTCAGACGATTCCGGAAAGTTGGATTCTGGACGCTATCGTTGGCTATCCATGCTCTGTTCATGGGTATGGCTGGCAACGTGGTCTGAAGAAAAGAAGAAGAAAAATTATGAAAGAATGCATGTTACACTTGAAAAAAAGGGGCGATGGATTCTTGTAGAATTGCTGTATATTTACAACTATGGCGGGATAGGCGGCGGCACACGACGTGAGGTTTAATGATGGCGTTGTTGCGTGGGATCAATTTGGGCATTTTTTGGCGATTAGGGGATTTTATGGACTTTTTTATGAATTACTCGTTGCTTCATGGGAAGCTATCTCTCTAACTGATACCCTAGCCTTTGGTCTGTTGAAGCAGTGCAATATGAAACAAAACCACTCTAATAAAGCAAAATACCAGCGAATGAAAATGAGAAAAATCACATAAGGAAAAAATATTGTTCTAATTATCCTAGTCATAACTTTTATGATATCCCCGAAAACCGTGGAATTGTCCGCCCCGTTCCATGGACCAAGCACTTTGAAACAAAGGGCATGTAGTGTCACGTCGTGCCATTCATTCCGAACTCTCGTTATCCCCTTTAATCGATTTGCCCGTGAACTCGTCCAATTTCAAAATACATATCGAATAATCTTCAGCCTGCGCTAACGCCAAGATGCTGCTTCGCTACCAAGACCATTGATGCTTGAAAATATAGTCTGGAATTCCAAGAATCTTCGTATCTCTACTTTTAGACGGGGATAGTAATACGCTGGGAACGCCAAGATAACGCTTGTTCTAGTTTTTTTCTTCTCTGCGTTTTGTTATGTGTGGTTTCGTAAACTTCTTCACATGAAGTCGTCGCTAATAAAAAGAAGATAAGTCAGCGGTGTTTCGTTAAAATAGCCAGAAGATAGGATCAAGATAATGTTTCAGGAAACGGATCTTTATCTACTCACTCTCCAAAGGCATCATCATCATAGGTCGCAGTATCAGTCGCGCCAGCCCTGCTGGCAACCAGGGAGGTCTTTGTCTTGGCAGCCTTGGTCTTCTTCTTGTCTCCAGCCTTCTCCTCCTTCAGCTTCTCGTTACTAGCGCGTGTAAGAGCACTTGCAATCTTCTTAATCTGATCGCTGTTCAGCTCTTTGACAAGATCCTTGGAGAACTCCTCAAGGAAGAGGCCGTAGTGAGCCTTCTTGGTGTTGGTAGTAATAAGGGCTGCGAGAACGCCGCGCATCTTCTCAAACTGCAGCTTTGTCTGAGGGTTGAAAGTCGAGACAGCCGCAAGGTTGATAAGATTTGTGGGGTTTTCGGGATCGGGAATCATGGTGCTGGAAGGGTTGGCCTTTCGTCCAGCACTGATGCCAATGCTTCCAAAGAGGTCCTCGGCGTGCCTGAGATCGGCGTCCTTTTCAGTGGCGCGAAGTCGCTCGCGACGAGCTGACTCTGTTTCCTCCTCGCTTTCCTCGTCATCCTCGGCCTGGATACGAGCGCGCTCAGCCTGGTGGCCGGCAATACGCTGAGACTTTGACTTCTTATTGGCGGCAGCGGCAGCGGCAGCCTTTTCTTTAGCCTCGGTAGCCTTCTTTGCCTTCTCACGTTCTACTTCGGAGTCCTCAGCAGCGTCCCAAGAGTCGAGGACCTATTTGTATTCGATGGCAGATTAGCAGCAGGTTCGAAAGAGTCGCTGGCGTTGTTCGTGATGCAGCTGCCAATACTTACATCGCCATCATCTTCTTCATCGTCAAACTGTCGTCGACGGCCGGTGGCCGCAGGAGGGGATTCAGGGGCGGAGTCGCCGCCTTCGCTCTCTTCGTCATCTAGTCCCAACCACTGTTAGCTGAATATCCTCAAGTTGCTAGCATAACTCTGCTTTGGCGCATCGAAAAGAGGCGGATTTGGCAGTATTGCCCGCAAGACGTGAGCACTACGCGCTCGTGACTCACCCCACTTCTTCGGAGGCATGGTTACAGGTAGTTGATATGAGAGTCTTGAACAGAGGGTCGAAGTAGTGTAATAACTGATACGCCTACTGCGTTTAAATGCGGTCGTTGTCGGCTTGAATCGCGAGATTGATTCTAGACAAGTCTAAGAAGTAAACGTTCTGTCCTTACTAGGCCGTCATGGATAATTTTATGGCGGGCAAGGAGGGGCAAAATTTTTGGTACTAGTGCAAGTCGCCTCGCAAATGTTATTTGGCTTAGGCTGCCCTGAAATTTTGCGGCCGCAAACACTGAATACCACAAGCTCTCGTATATAAAGCTTGAAGTACTGGCTACAAATACTACTAGTACGTATTGGCTCTGATTTAGCAATTGCCAAATACTCTATTCATGGTCCCAAAAATAAACAGATGTAAACAAAATTTAACTCGAAGTATATACGTGTAGTTGGATGTAAATGGCTGTGGTGCCTACTATTGCCCACTATGTACCAACCAACCCACCAACTTGTGCATCCTAGATAAGATATGAACAATTACCCCTCCAACGATTTTGATGGATCAATCGAAGACGGACGTCCGTAATTATTGGCTCTGGGCGCTGAAAAGAAACAAATTATTAGAGGTGCACGCGAAATCTAAAGCATCTCTCCTTCAAATTTCAGCAACAAAGTCTTCCGTCCATTCTTGAAGTCACAAAGAGAACTGATTTTATATGTAGAATATCCAGTTGAGAGTGCGGAGGACCGGCGGAACGAAATACCGTGTGAGAAAATCAGGTTACAGCTCCCCCACCAACGACTCACAAGCCTACATTCCTCTGCTGTGGTGGGGAAAAGCACCTGTGGTTAACTTCCTGCTAGGACCAAAATTGAGTCACAGGTACCAAGCCCCAAAAATTCACACCTCTCATGAAGATTTGCCAGATTTCTTCCAGTCGAAGGAGTCATCGTATATTAAGCTTCTCCTCCCCGTGGATTGTGAGGTCGTTTGTTCATCATCCGCCATCGACTTCAACCCGGCCTTTTGCGTCCTTGCATCAGCAAAAACGTCATATCTCAGATACTCAAAAAACAAATTGCAGAACCTTTCTGTGGAACTCAGCTTTCACTGCTTCCACTCCCGGCTGTCTAAGAAGCATATCAGCCATGGCTAAACCAGCGGGTATCGACCAACTCACAACGTTGGTCAGCGGCTTGAGCCTTGACTCCATCGCTGAGAAATACCCCCAGGCTCATCCTGAAATCAATCCTCTCGACTTCTACAGGGCACACGTTAGCAATGTCTTGGCCGGAATATCTGGTGTAGATTCTCAAATCATATACCCCGCTATCAACTGGACGACTGGTCTCGACAAGGGTGATTTTGTTCTAGCTGTCCCAGCTTTGAGGCTCAAGGGCCAGAAGCCAGATGCTCTCGCCATTAAATGGGCGGAAGAGGTAAAAAGCAACACTCTTAGCCATTTTATGTTTTAAAACTGACATCAACTATTGATAGTTCCCTGCGGAGGACCCTCTATTTGACAAGCCTACAACTAGTGGTCCTTTCATGTCCTTTTTCCTTAAAGGAGCCCCCCTCTCCAAGTCCTTGATTCCGATGATTCGAAATCTGGGTGAAGAGTATGGTATGTTTGATTACCTTTAAGTTGTGTTATCGTAAAGAAGCTTAGTATTCTCTCATTAGGCCGTAACCGATTCAACGGCCTGAAGGACCCCAAGGACCCGAAGCAGGGCAAGAAGCGCATTGTAACCTTAAACCCTCACTTCCTAGGATGTACTTGGCTAGCTGCTAACTGTATCTCAGCTCGTTGAATTCAGCTCCCCCAATGTTGCGAAGCCATTTCATGCCGGCCATCTTCGATCAACTATTATCGGCAGCTTCTTGGCCAACCTCTACGAAGGCAGTGGCTGGGATGTCGTGCGAATTAACTGTAAGTGATCTAATTGATCTGTACATGTCATTTCTCGTGGGAGGCTTGGTGTGGACTTGCCCAATTCCTGTTTCCTTCTGTCCCTAGTACGAATCATATCTTCTACCTCTAGTTCATAGACCTGTATATCATCAAAGAACAGCAATACTGACATCTGCTTATAGATTTGGGAGACTGGGGAAAGCAATATGGACTTCTCGCCTTGGCGTATGAGAAATACGGCAACGAAGAAGCACTGAAGAAAGATCCTATTGATCACCTATTCAAGCTCTATGTGCAAATCAACTCTGAGATGACTGCAGAGAAGGAGTCCATTGAGGCGCAGAAGAAGGAGGGCAAAGACGTTACCGAGCTTGAGGCCAACTGCCTTGACGAGCAAGCTCGCAGGTATTTCAAGCGTATGGTAAGTGATGAGTATAATCCAGGCTAAAACATTAGGTTCCCAACTAACTTGTTCACCTAGACGGACAGGGACGAAGAAGTTCTCAAGCAGTGGCAAATCTTCCGAGACCTAAGTATTAAGCGGTACAAGGGTAAGATACCATTGCTTGGCGACCATGCCTAACTCGCACGCACTCAAGACCTATTGAAACTAACGCATATCATAGAGACATACTCCCGACTCAATATCGCCTTTGACAAATACAGCGGTGAGTTCCATCTATCATGATATAAAATAGCAATATCGCTAATTTGGCTTTTCCCCCCTCATTCTAGGCGAGAGTCAGGTTTCCGAAGATTCAATGGCAAAGATTGCCGTTGAGATGGAAGAAAAGAATATTTCCCGAGTAGACAACGGCGCTGTGCTTGTTGACTTCACCAAGCTTCTCCCTGGAAAGGAAGGAAAGCGACTTGGTGTAACCGTTATTCGGTATGTTTTATCTCTAACGAGATTTGTCTATTCTTACGACATATCTAATGTTCTTGGAACAATAGAAAGAAGGATGGTACTGCCTTGTACCTCACCCGTGATATCTGCGAACTTCTCGCTCGAGTAAGTAAACTCAGTATTTACCATGCTCTAATGAGTAATGCTATGCCAGGCCCAGCAAGATCGCTAATCATCTTTAATAGTATGAAGAATACAAGTTTGATCATATGATTTATGTTGTGGCAAGCGCCCAAGATCTTCACCTGAAGCAGCTTTTCGAAATTATTGGACAGCTTGGCTACAAGGATATTGCGAACCGCTGCCAGCACATTAACTTCGGCCTGGTTCTGGGTATGAGCACCAGGAAGGGTACAGTTAAGTTGTGAGTATTTCTTGTCAACGCCCAATTCACCTTAAGCCACAGCATTGGTTAGCAGCGTACAGTTGGCTGATACAGGTCGCAATAGCTTGGATGATATCTTGAGGGACTGCGCAGATCACATGCATGAGACCATGAAAAAGAACGAGGACAAATACGCCCAGGTTGAGAACCCAGTTGCGACCGCAGATATCCTTGGTATCAGCAGTGTCATGGTTCAGGATATGAGTGGAAAGAGGTGAGTTGCCATCTTTTACGGCGCTTCGTAATTCAACTAGGCTCATCACCAATCACAGGATCAACAACTACACATTTAACATGGAGGCCATGACATCGTTTGAGGGTGACACAGGTCCCTACCTGCAGTACGCCCACTCTCGACTTTGTTCCATCAAGCGTCGGGCGAACTTGACAGAGGAAGACCTGCTGAGCGCCGACCTTTCACTGCTCACCGAGCAGCATGCCACTAACGTCGTGCGAATGCTCTCACAATGGCCCGACACCGTTCAGAACACTCTCAAGACTCTCGAACCCACTACCGTGCTGACTTATTTGTTCAAGATGAGCCACGCTGTGAGCAGCAGCTACGATCACTTGCAGGTGGTTGGCAGTGAGAAGGAATTGATGAAGGCTCGAATGGCGCTGTACGACGCTGCGCGAATTGTTCTGTCTAACGGCATGAAGTTGCTTGGCTTGACGCCGCTTGAGAGGTATGTACCAGAATCCCTGTTTATTTCATATTTGTTCCAGAAGAAAATAAAATCCCCGTTATTTCCTTGTCAGCTTGAAGAGTACTAACTTGATATAGGATGTAAAAACTGGGCACTGATACTATCTGATGTGCCGCTTTCGGCCGCATAGGTTGCCGCAACGAGGGAGAAAAAAAAACTCCAGTTTTAAAAGATCCAGACACAGAAAGGCCAAGAAAAAAAAAATTGCATGAAGACTTTGACTCAATCGTGCCCCATCCAATTGATTAGTTTTTCTACTTGTGACAAAGATGAAGGTTGATGACGCAAAGCTATCTATTAACAGCCCTATCCAGTTCCGTGCATTCGGGAGCGTACTACCCTATCTAGCGTTTTACCTTATTACTGATATAGCTGTAGAAGCAAAGAAGTGGCCTGATTTTTCCAGTTGAATATGCGGGAGGCGTTTATGATACGCGCCAAACAATCGCCTAGTCGATAGTTCTCAACCAAAAGAAAACTCATCTCCTCGTGGCGACAGGCGTTATGCATCTCCGTGGATTTGGAAAGTGCACTCAACACTAGTCGGACCGTCCGTAAGCAACAGCTGGGCTTACATACAAGACCAATCAATTGGCTCGTATGCGCTCCATATTCGCTGCGCAACAAAGAGGCATTATATACGGACCGATAACTCGCTCTTTTAGCCTATACTCGTAACTACTTGAATGTTAGTTGTGAGTTGACATCTTGATGAGTATGTATAGGCTGAGAGAAGCCAATTGGAACTAGGTATTCTATTTCGAAGAGCCAAACGTGGCTCGACTAGCGCCGAGTGCCGCATGTGGTCAATAAGCGACTGGGTGGAGATTTGTCGCCCTGCTAGTGAAGGAGTAGGTAATTCCTTTCGGGATCCAGACATTTGGTAACGCATCCTTTTGCTATGACGACACTGGCTAGGATTCGACAGGTAGGTCGCTGGAAACTGGAGCACGGGGAGAGCAGATTATGATTCATCCTTACAGTAATTGCGAGGAGATACATAACGCAGATATTCGCTGAATAGCGTAAATCGAAAATTGATCGGAACGCTTTAAGGAGAAGAGAAAGAGTCACAGACAGGCTCCCCCGAAAGATCCCGACTAGGCTTTGCCCGTGCGTTCGGACCTCGTAGCTCTGAGAGATGCCGAGTGCGTATAGGAGATCACCGCCAGCCGTTTTGCATGGCAGATGACCAAGCACCATAATAAAAAATTTGATCGAGTCTTCTCCCATTGGACGCCGTGCCTGTCCTGCATATCGGCGCTCATCACGGCGAACCCGCTTATCCGGGTGCGGGTTAGCAGAGCGGCGCTGGCGGCGGATATTCAGAGCAGAGACAGCCTCAGGGTTACGGTTACCCGAAGGAGGTGTGTGTGGTAATACGAAGCCTGCGTCTGACCTGTAATATTCTTCTCCTTTCATTTCCTACTATTTTAGTACAGAGTCAATTGATATAAAGCATCAAGTGTCCCAGAGATCAGAGGCAATGCTCAATTGTATCATCACCATTCAGCCTTGTGGCATAGTTCCCAACCTATCTTATTAGTACTACATAGTACTTGTCTTAGTCATTGACATCAACCACAGCTATATTTAGCTTTCACCATGACTTACACCCAAACCGAAGCCCCCAGGCAGGCAGTCAAGCTTGCAAAAGTCGTGGTTAACAGCCATGCGACTTGCAGACTCGCTGGGCACCCAGCATTGACACGAAGGCTGGGCTGCACTAGCCGAGCCACAGTTCCTTCATACCACCTCTACAGCCAGACAATCCGAGCATTCTCGACGACGCCAGTCTCTCAATTGAAGGATATCTTCCCCGCCAAAGACACCCCTCATATCAAAACCACACCGGCGGCATGGCCCCACCACGGCTACACAATGGAAGAGCTCCGTCAAGTAGCGCCGTCCCATCGCGCACCTCGCGGATTTGGTGATTGGGCTGCGTGGAAGATTGTGCGATTTGCGAGATATTGTATGGACAAGGCTACGGGGATGGATAGAGACCAGCAGGTCGATAAGAAGAACCCAACGACAGCGGTCGAGGCCGATAAGCCACTAACAGAGGCTCAATGGGTATGATTTTCTGTTTGCATCGGATTGTTTAAATAATACATATCAGGACATCTGGCTAACTTACATTGGGTTTGCAAATAGCTTGTTAGATTCGTCTTCCTCGAAAGCATTGCCGGAGTTCCGGGCATGGTGGGCGGCATGCTTCGCCACCTGAGAAGTCTCCGCGGCATGAAGCGCGATAATGGTTGGATTGAGACTCTCCTGGAAGAAAGTTACAACGAACGAATGCATCTCTTGACATTTATGACCATGTGCGAACCCGGAGTCTTTATGAAACTGATGATCATCGGAGCCCAGGGTGTATTCTTCAACAGCCTCTTTGTTGCCTATCTTCTTAATCCCCAGATTGTCCATCGATTCGTTGGATACTTGGAAGAGGAAGCAGTCCACACTTATACCCGGGCTATTCATGAAATTGAGGAGGGACATTTGCCCCGGTGGACGGACCCGAAGTTTCAAATTCCTGATATTGCAGTTCAAGTAAGTAACTGAGCAGTAGTAGAAGAAGAAAGGTGGTGAATTCGACACGAGAGCAATTCAACTGACAGATTTGTTTGCAGTACTGGCACATGCCTGAAAGTCATCGCACCATGAAGGACCTGATCCTGTATATTCGAGCCGATGAGGCTGGCCACAGAGGTGTCAACCACACCCTGGGTAACCTCAACCAGGCTGAGGATCCTAACCCTTTTGTCAGCAAATTCAAAGACAGGGAGGTTCCCAAGCCTGCACTTAAGCCTGAAGGCTATGAGCGTGCGGATGTGATTTAACTGAACCCAAAGACGAAGTTGTGTGATGGTTGATATTATTGCATTTTTGATTAATACGGAGGAAAGGAGCGTTTGCACAGGACATCACATGGGATTGATTGGATGCCTAGAAAAACTAGGCTGGAAAACTGGGAGGGAATGCATAGACTTTGCGGCGTTTGGGATTATGGACAAGTAGATGGATAGGATTTTCTCTCGACTCTGTTACAGCAAATCTGAATATTGAAGGCAATTACCCAGAAACAAGATGATGATGAGAGGCAGCCAACGATGAGGCAGCCAATGACGAGGACAAGACGAGGATGAAGATGGATGGGATTTTCTCTCGGCTCTATTACAACAGTTCTGAATGTTGACCGTAATTACCCAAACAAGATGACGATGAGAGGCAACCAACGATGAGGCAGCCAACGCCGAAGAGGGGACGAGGGCGAGGATGAAGATGGATCAGTCGATTCAGTCAATAGGCGAGAGTGGCTACAGTCACATTTCCGGTGGCCGTGACATTTGATATCAATTTCCCGCAGTCACCTTGGGACCTTGGGACCTTGGGACCTTGGGCCAGGAGTTTTGGATGCCAAGGCTTAGACATGGCGATTGAAACTCAAATTTCCGTAACAAGGCTACGTGATACGAGAATACACGGAGTTGCTGAATGTATCAGGGTAGGATTGATTAGTACCGAAAGGGCGCCACATGGGACCGGAATAGGCACGCCGTCTACAACAGGCAGACGCAGCGGCAGGACGGGACTCTTTAGCGCCCGCAAAAGTGCCAATCTGGAAGGGCCCCCCTTAATTCGGACGTTTCCTAAATCGTCTAAAAAAAAGGTACGATGAAAAGGCGTTTAAGAATGCCAGGGGGGGGCGAGCAATAGTAAATTCAAGGGAAATACAGTAGCATCGTGGAGGGAGAGAAGGGGAAGCAGAAAAAAAGCCTTGCGGAGAGCCTTGCAAGCTGATCCGAATGAAAGGGTCCAAGCGCTGGCCAATAGAAAAAGAGATCGAGATTTGCGGCGAGGGTTGGTAGCCGATTGGCTCTCGGGAGCCGAAGATTTGCAACTTGGGACGGGCTATGCTACATCTGGTAGCAATAACGAGAAATTTGGATTCTTTTTATTCTTTGACGAGACCATGCCAAATATCGATTGTAAAACAGGCAACCTTTGGGATACACATTAGCCATGAGTCTACAGAGTATATAAATGACATGTATATTCTATATTGACCGGGCAACTTTTATACGATCCATCTAGCCTGATCCATCGCGTGTATTATTAAACGTGGCCTTCAGATGAGGTCACGGCCAGCGCTCCCTTGCACCATGGCCGTTAATATGTACGTCACTGCGGTGTGGCTGTGGACGCAAGGATGGACCTCAGACAATAAAAAACAGCGCACCTGCTAAGGAAGGATTTTAAATGACAGTTTTGTGAGATCTAGGTACTCCGTACTATGGTTATGGGGAATTACTATAGGCGTTTTCTTTGTATCGTGTTTGACATGTCAACTTGAAACTGCTGCGGACAATGCTGCTGCGGACCGTTGATGCCGCTTGCTTTATTTCATGTGTTTCGAAACCCTACTCTATTTAAAATTTTTGGCTTATCCGGGCGTTTATCCCAGTCAAACGCTATTTTCGTATTACTCGATGCTCCGGCACTTTGTATTCGTCTTCACAGCCACCTTCGCCCTTTGCACCTTGGTCCCCTTGGGGGATGTATTTGAAACATTGGGAAGGCGTCGCGAGCACAGATAGGCGAAATCAACAAAACAAAACATAGTTTAAATCGTTTTTGGGTACTTGCTCCGCGAAATTTCGTATAAGACAATCTATATTTAGCTCGAGACGCGTGAAAAGCGCAGTCTGCGCAGTCTGCGCAGTCTCGCATGCTGCTTAGGCCGTAGATCTGTGATCATGGGATGGGCTGTTGTCGTCAGCTCCCCGATGTTCTGCAGAGCAGAGCAGAGCAGGGCAGAGCAGGGCCCCCGTCCGTCGCCCCAAAGCGAGCTAATAAGGTTATGTTGTTTGCCGTTTATGACATGGCCAAGTCGTCCCAGAACGGAGACGCACGCCTGGCATGGGTAAAAGCTTAGCATCGTCGTAGCGCCAGGCCCGGGCTCGCGCAAACTCGTCATCACCGCAAGCCATGTGGGGGGAAACGGTGCATCAACTCAAATGCCCTCGGCATTGTCCAATGCCAGTTTCAGGATTTTTTCTCCGGCCGTTTAGCTCCTTCATTAAACATTCTGCCATTGACGGTGGCGTGTATTATGTCCAGCCTCGTTTAGATTAAGAGAGGAGAACGACGGGGGGCTCGCATGTGAGTCTGCCAGTCTATGATTAGCATCTTTTCGAAGTGACGCCTTGTATGTATCCGGCTAGGCACCTGGAACGCGGCGAATCCCTAGCAAAGTTTCCAAAAGCAGATTGATTCTCTTGCAGTTTTGTTATTTCTCCGCTGGCGCTGGGTGCCGACGCGGTACGCGGGTATGAGTTGCAGGCAGTTCCAAGGTAGTAATTAATGTTTGCAGTAACTTAGGTAGTAAGTGATGCCTATCGTGGCCCTATAAGGTATGCAGTTTGCAGAGTGGATAATGCTAGGTACCTTACCTACTACCTACTAGAGGCATCAACTTGAAGACACCACATACCTACAACCTTAATAGGCAAAGATTGGTACTGGCACCGGCACTCTTTGGAAAACGCGTACTGGGTGCTAACTCGACTTGTGGTGAATTTTTTTTTTATTCCCTTCCAGAAGAACAAACGATCCGAAACTGTCAGAAGCTCGGGGCAGTTCCGTAGGCTGGTGGATATTCCAGACTCTTTAGGATGGGAACATGCCGGCCACCTGGGTGTACCTGCGGGATACTTTGGCCGTGGCTCGCCTGGGCCCTGCCAAGTGCATGCCGTAGCAGGACTTCATCTAGCGATGCGCAGCCCAGCTAGTACCCAATAGGTTCCTTTTCTCGTCCGCCCCTTGCCGCTGTGGAGGGGCACCAATCCAATGGCAGCACGGTTTGTGCGGGGTCGCAGCTGGCTCTCTCTTCCCTTCTTCTCATGATGGCTGCGACAGGACAAGCCGCTAATTACGAAATACCACAGATTTGCGCAAACGGCTGGCAGCTGAAGCGTAGCCCGGCGGTATCGACAGCTAGCAGGACTCCATAGTAGCCTGGCCCCGGTGCCGGATATCGCTCGTTGGGCACAGGTAACCAGCACCAAGCCTCCATTCCATGGCGCACCCTCTCCATGCGCACATTTGCCAGTGTTCAGCGGTAACTGACATATCAAGCAGCAGACGCTCTCGTATGATTTGCGCGCGGGTATGAATAGCGTTTAAGCAGTCCCTCTGCGCGTGGTTACCAGGCCTCGTCCCCAGCAGTGCTACTGTGCCTAGCCCTCCCGGCCGTTGCTTGTCTAGCGAGAACCAGCGGCGCCGGAGCTGAACAAAGATCTCACCTGCTATCCCACTTGCATGATAGCTTTCTGCCTCCTACATCACCGGTCTCCAGCCTGACCAGACGTCGACCAACCCGAAGCATCTGGCACCAAACTGCGTCGTCAGCAGCCCGGTCAGACGCCGTCACTGCAGCGTTTTCTCGAGTATCACCGAGGCCACAAGGTTCCTCTACTGCAGTTGTCCCGGTCTCTGCACAGCCTCGCTGGTCCCCCGTCTCTGGTCGATGATTTGACGCCCAACCCGAACGAGCCCCGACAGAGAAAGACCCCCCAGAAAGGTCCCCTCCTTCATCCTCTCGCCGCCAGTCCCATACAGTCCCATTCCCAAACTCTACCGGCCAGCATCGCCTCGCCTCGCAGCGTCAGACCAGGTCCAGCCCTATACCCACGGCAAACCCACCGCGTACCTGGACACCCGCACCCGCTCCTGGCAGTACGAGTCGCAGCTTGTCTCTCTACCACCACTACCGTGAGTCTGAAACGCTATTCGGACTGTGATTCGCACCACTATACGCGTTCCTTGCTGTGATAGGGTCGCGCCCCAGCACCTTGCATCGCTGCCGCCAGTGCACAGCCTCCCCGCTGTAGCTCGGAAGGCTGACTGTGGAATCTGCCTCGCAAGACGAGAAGCACCAGTGCTCGGCCGCCATCATGGATCAAGAATCCCAGCGCGGAAGGTCGCTGTCGGCCAGTAACTTTCAGCGGCCTGATATAAACCAATCTCACTCGCCGGCTCGGAGCCCGTTCGCACCCACAAGCGATCAGCCTTCCGTCGGTCTTGGACTTGATCTTGGTATCGGCGTTGGCTTAGACCCATCGCAACAGCAGCAGCAGCAGCAGCAGCGACAACAACAGCACCAGCAGCACCGAGCATTCACGGCGTCTCTACATCCAAACTTTGACTCTTTCAACGCCAGCGGCTTTCTCGGCGCACAAGCCAACGCTGTCGACTCGACTACCGGCTTTGACCCCAGCGCAAGCTTCGGACAGCAGCCGCAAGCTACCGGTGCCGACTCCACCCCGTCTCTGAACGCCCAGGCGCAACATAATTATATCTCTCCCAACCTCCCAGACGGCGATTTCTCTCTCTTCCCTTCGGGTGCTGAGCAAGGAGACCAGTATAGCGCCCCTCTCTTTGAACAGCCGGCACTTGGAGATATCAATGCCATGACCTCCCCGCACTCGCACCAGTCTCCAACCCCTCCACGGCTCTTACAGCCAGATAGTCTTCAGTCGCCTCCATTCAGTCAGCATCAGTTCTCGTCGCCGCCGTCGACTCACTCGAGGAACGCTTCTTTAGGACCCGAAGCCGCGCTTCTCCCGAGTCAGATCGGCGACTGGACTCAACCGCAGTTCCAAGGTCATCGACGAACGCCTTCGGAGTTCTCCGACGTCTCTTCTGTAGCTCCCTCGCCTCATCTCATCAGCTCCGACACATTTGACGCCGACCCTTCAGGTCATTCGCCCCTGCAGAGACCTGCAGACGCCAGTCTCTACCAGGAGGTGCTTGGTATTGGATCATTCAGCCTAGCTGACCACGGCAGCCCTGGCTATCATGGTCGAAGCCCTTCACATAGTCCTGCAATCAGTCCTCGCCTAATGCCTCAACAAATGCCAGAGACCATGCAGCCCTCGTTCAATCTGATTCCACCGAATGCCACCTACGAGGGGGCTTCTGGATATCCTGATTTGCAGCCGAGCCATGAGACTTTCCCATCCCTGCAAGGCGGCATGGGCGCCGATCTGCACCAAATGGCTCCGCCAGCAATCAACATCGATTTTGCACCAACCAATGCAAGACCGGGTGGCTTTGAGCCACCCAAGTCGCAAATGGATCAAGATTCCCTCACTCCACCAGAACGAGGTAAGCCTTTAATGATTTTATGATTTGCCGCTTGTTTGATATGGAGGAAACTAATGCGTTATTGCAGGCCGCCCGAAATCTCGACCACGTGCGGTTACCGACCCATTCCATCCGGGAATGCTACCCCCTAACAATTTAGGGCCCTCTCTCGGTGCTGAGCTTACGGCCCGTTCAGATGCATCTCGATCTTTATCCCCCCTAGATAGGCAGTCAGTTGGATCATCAGCCTCCAGACGACGACAGTCGACCTCCTCAGTGCCAAACAACGTAATCGCTTTGCGCCTAGCCGACCCGGAATATCAAAACAGCCAGGAAGCAGGATCTAATAAGCGCACGCAAAAGCACCCGGCCACGTTTCAGTGCAACCTGTGTCCCAAACGATTCACGCGCGCCTACAATCTACGCTCCCACTTGCGCACTCACACTGATGAGCGACCATTTGTCTGTACAGTCTGCGGTAAAGCCTTTGCGCGACAACACGACAGGAAACGACATGAAAGCTTGCATTCAGGTGAGAAAAAGTTTGTTTGCAAGGGAGATTTGAAGACTGGTGGCCAATGGGGCTGTGGCCGACGATTTGCGCGAGCCGATGCTTTGGGAAGACACTTCCGATCCGAAGCAGGTAGAATCTGCATCAAACCATTGCTGGACGAAGAAATGATAGAAAGGCAGCGCCAGTGGCAGGAAGAGCGGATGCAGCAGAATATGGCACAGAATATGGCTGGTCAGCAGGTCATGATGGACGCCGGCCCAGCTTATCCCATGGATGCTAGCGGAAACTATACCCTTCCACAGGCCTTGCTGGCTCAGTATCCCGCACTGGCGCAGATGAACTGGTCGACGACAGACATGGGAGGCGGACTGGATGATGAGCTGAGCGGGAGATCATCGTTTGATGCCAGTGACTACGACGATGGCGACGATGGCGGCTACATCAGTAGCTCCGGAAGATACCCAGAAGAAGGCATGAATCAAAATTATGCCGAGATGAGCTATACCGGCGAATATGGGCGCTGATTTATAATTCTTTGAATCCCTTTGGATTCTCTTTACATCTTCTATTTATCCCTCTTCTTCCCCATCGATTTTTCTTGTCCATCACACTTTTCGAAATGTTCCTTTATTTATCCCGCAAAGATGGGTGTGTCTAACTACCGCGCCCTGATGCTCGCTTCTGAGGCGGCGATCTTGGCTATATTGTGGAATGGGCGGCATTTGGTAGTTTGTTAATGCGTTTTGTTTCGTTTTGGAAAACTATTTGTCTGAGATGGCTCGGGTTATTAGACGGCACGTCGCATAGATACCAACAACTCTTTGAAGCTTATTGTTACTCTGACTTCCTGCGACATCACTTTTAGTTTGGTGATGCTATTGATAAGAATGTAGTCTTACCGAATAAAGCCTTGTTCATTTGTGCTTGTCGTGTTTATTCAGCTGAGTTGAGACTTGTTGTGACTATGATGTAGAATATGGTCTCTATTAATGTTTTTGTATTTCATTTATGAACCCTCGGAGTAGTCTGGGGATCACAGGCAGTAGAAACGCGAACTCCGTGTGTGAGTCTAAATCATATATTTAAGCATATATAGGATCTAAGAGATATATTTTATCACCATGTCGGATATGTTTTGTTGATATCGAATTGATATCAGTCATATTATAAGCACAATCTCTACTTCTGATAAATTCTATTCGAGAACTTTGTCTTTGGTAAGAGCATATGACGCCCGGTGATATTTCTCATTGGCTCATAGCGATGGGCGTTGGAAGCATGGTTGCAGGAGAAAATAACAACTGCCATCATCATGCTCAATATAGAGTTGCTGGCCTGGGCCTAAGCTAAACGGCTTATGATGCACCCTCTTTGGCCTAGCTGTTGTGATATTTCCACTTGGGGATTTAATTTATGTAGCAGTTTTGAAATAACAAAAGAAGCAACTTTGGTTAATTTGCTAAAACCGCCCCCCTCCTCTTCCTCTTTCTCTTCCTCTTCCTCTTCTTCTTATCTGCCATCTTTTGTTTGCGCTGGATGATAAGTGAAAGATAAGACGTGGGGGGTTTTAATGCAAGCTTTGCATACAGTTTCTGGCATATAATTTAGCCCAAGCAAGTTTTAACTGCATGGCTGTGAAAAGTACTCCATCGGGTGAAATGTGAGCTGAGCGAAATCGGCTTACTCTCCCGTATTGTTTTGTCACTCGATGATGACACTGGGGTATTATTTATGGTTCTAATGGCACATGACACCACCAAAATTGATGGCGTGATGCAAGCTTGGGGAGTGTAGAAACAATGCCCGACTCTTCTCTTTGTTTAAATAGAAATTACACTCATGGACAAACGAGAAAACTATTGGGCTTGACCGCTCTGAGGGCCCTTGTTATGTTGGGCTATTCAGGGCTGCTACTCACGCCATGTAGAGAGAGATGTGTGTACGGCAGATGTGGCGTGGCAAATAACATTCTGCTTTTTATTGTTAGTATTAATATTTTCTGTGCATCTGATAAATTTTTGTAGACGACGTTACACTGCAGCTAAACTGACGACGTCAATATTGTCTTGGCAAAGCCTATTCTATACCTGGGCATGCGTTGATGATGGCCAAAAATACCTGCTGGATATACCTACCTATATACCTATCATAGGGCCTACTATACCATACCATACTATGTACATACATATGAGTACGCATTTATTGCTCCGCAAAGGATCTGCGATCGGGAGGGGCTTTGGTCCTGGCCAGTGAGGGGCACGAGAAATTTCGTCCACGGCACACAGAAATGCTGCAATGTACTAGCACTTGGGCAGAGCATGTGAAATGACTCAAGGTGTCAGACAAGAGTCAAGGGCTGCGATTATGCATGAAATTTGAAGAGGCATGTCTGAGGGCCGATGAGCGGCAGGGAGAGCAGCCAGGAATCTGTAGCTGACCAGCGGTGAAGAGACAAGCAGCGAAGAGACAAGCAGAAGACGCCTGAATGGCCTGCAGTCACCCGCCCTGTAGCCCCATGCAGTTGCATACATACATGTACCCTGGCCGTACCCTATGTGCGTGAGCGTGCCCTCGTCAAGGAGTATTAGGTACATACTGTATGTGAGGCATGTCGATTCGATGCAAGACCCGGGCAGCCAATGGCAGCGGGCTCGTGGCCACTAACAAGACTCATCCATGTACGGAGAGGGTACCTCGGAGGCATGTCCCCGCCCATGCAAAGACGCATGCGCATGTACAAGTATGCGAGATTTTTTCCTGTTTCTTGATCGTATTTTGCTGCAGCTGGGGCGGACAGGGCCCCTGCATGCGCCTGCGTCTACTGTACATGTCACGCGACGCCGTTGGCCCACGAAGGCGACAAAGGGCTGGAGGACGTGGGGAGAGCGTCTGTGGAGGATCGGATGGTTTTTGCTGCTGCGTAGATGGCAGTTTTGGTGTTTTGGTTGCTTTGGGGGACACTGGCAGTCTCTGTGATTGCTTGCTTCATGTATGCACTTCGTACTAGCGGATAACTTGTGATGCTCTTCATTGCGCGTATCCCTGCAGATGCTACTCTGTACTAATGCACCAGTAAGTTAGTAGGGATACAAATAGCGCATGATGTTGAAAGCTTGAAGAGAAACAAGAAGAAGAAAAGAAAAGCGTCGAGAACATCATCAACAAGTAGACAAACAAACAACGAGTTGCCAGTGCGATGTGCAGGTCTTATGTGTGTGCGCGATCATGCTAGTAGTACATGAGGCGCAGAGACGAAACAAGACGTATAGAGGTTAGTAGCTTGCAGATGGCCAAGAGAATATGTATGTATGAACACAGCTGTGGCGGGTGTAGTCTCAGCTTATTGCTGCGCAGCTTGAGATTGACAATATTTCTTGATGGATGGATGGGTGGCCGTCGAGTCAAGCTCACAAAGATCAAAGTACATGCCATGTATTGCTGATGCTACTGCATGCAGTTCGCTCAGCTCTGCAGAGCTCAGCTCCCCACAAAGCTACCGACGAGGTACCCAAGGGAGGCTGGGCCGCGACTTGCATGCGAGATGGAGCAGCGCCGCTGCAGCTGTGCAGCTCTGGCGACAGCTAAAAAGGCCGCTAGGCAAGTTGGGGGTCTGGTGACAAGCGAATGGGGCCTGCAGCCCGGCCAACCCTCCGCCGGCGCGCCGCCCTGATTGGCCGGGCCGCCGCATCTGGGTGCATCTTGGTGCTGGCGGGAAGGTGGGATTAGTGGGATTAGTGGGAGCCGTACCTGCTCATGTGCATTCGACCTTCGAGCCTGCTCTGCTCTGCCCTGCTCTGCCCTGCGCTTTCTGCGCTTTCTGCGCTGCGCTGCATTGCGTTGCGCGTAAAGACAGGGAAGGAAGCAAGGCCATGACGGCAGCGCCTGTGTCACGTTGTCGCCCTAAAGCGCCCTCCAAACCTTATGTAGCAGTATCCCTTGTAAGCCTCTGGCATGTCCCACGAGGGCTCAAGCTCGTCTATCGTAGGTCAGTCAGAGGGTACCCAGTTTCGACGTACTGGGTACGCGCAGCTTGCATCTTTGTATGCTTTCACATGTGCGAGTGAAACAGAAACACCGCACACAACGGTTGTCAATGTACGAGACAGTCTGGTAGTTCTCGGCAAGGCGCTCCCAAATCTCCACTGAGTCGCATATCAATGCCGTCGCTGCATTATTGCTTCTCTGGCACGGGGTGTGATATCGCTTGGTATTGATGGCGCATACTTCCATCCCGTAGTACCAGATCTGCCTTTCAGCAGCGCCCGCTTAGACACCATGTAGATTGCAATTCATGTATTTGACTTACTCGCAGGCACTCAACGCCGTCTATTAGTAGCACGTAGCACCCGAAAGTAGCACTCCAGACGCCGCGTCGCGCACCATCTCCCGCCGGCTGGCTCTCCTGTATACCCGTCGCCCATGGAGGAGGGTATCCCGCGCGGCGAACTCGACAAGTGGGTGTGAATTCGCAGCCCTCAGGACGCCCTTGTGCGACATCAAGCTGAGATACGGCCTCTTCTCCCTCCACTGGAGTGGCGATTCCAAGGCAAAGACACGAATATCATTGGCCTCTCCGCATCACCGCCTCGCCTGTCTACAAAGTATCCAATTCTCTACTGGTGGCCAGTCACTTGTCCGGCGCGCGCCTTCTATGGCTCCATTGGTTGTTTCTCTGCAGACAGCCTCGTCTGGAATGCTCTATGGAGGGCCGCCCATCATTCATCCCACTTATCTTGGCCGTCTCTTCTACAGGCCGTCTCTCTTTGGATCTATTCCACATTGGCTAGCTTTACTCCGCCTTTATCACTTGTTGCAGCACTTTCCAGACTGCAGTTATACTCGACATCGCTACAACTCACCTTGTACCTACCTAGTACCTTGGTAGTCTTCAGTACCTCTGAGCAGCTGGTAGCGAACCTGGAGAAACGAGGCGGACGGCGCGGCTCGATATCGCCAGCCATTGCCGCTACCAGGGTGCCATCTCATCCGTTGTACATGATCACTACTGCCGGGCCAGGTATCTATCAGTTATCTTAGCTGCCGGTAGCTGCGCTTGCGACGCTTCACCGGATGCTGCAGCTAGTACCAAACAGAAAAAAAGAATAAAAAAAAAGTTCAGACTCAGCTTATACAGCCACCCATTTTGTGATAGCTCTCTCCCATCCCTACTCTGTCGGTACCCCGTTGTTATTTTTTATTTTTTCTTCTTCTTCGTCTTTTTGTTTTCCTATATTGTTCATTGTTCATCCATATGTCGGTTGGTTGTTGCGATGGTTGAAAATCATTCTTGGTGTGGCAGCACAACTTACACGGCTACAGGCATTAGGCTCTCGACCGAAAATATCACCACCAGTTTTGTTTCGAGGATCTCGGCGCGCTCGCTGTTCGACACCAGATTTCATCTCCGTCCACGATATCGAATTTTTGACTTTGTTTCCGCCTTATTTCAACTGTGCGATCGACAATAAGTGTGGGCGCCGCCTCGAATCATTTGTTCTCCCTTCATTCCCTTGCACCAGGACCCAACTTCACAAAGGGAGCTCGAATTTTCGTTTCATTAATTTTCATCTTCATCTCTGATTCTTCTGCTCTCTGCCGAGCGCATAGCTTCCATGACTGCAAAACAGCCGTCCCATCGCATCAGCTCCCATTGTAACAATGGCAGCCGCCGATGTCTTGGCGTTTAATGAGCAGTTGTGGAGGAGATGCGCGGAGAGCCAGCCCACCACCAAGCAGTCAAGTATTGCATGGGATGAGCGCAATCTCCAGGCCCGGTTGCGACTTATATCTCGAGCTTGGATCGAGTGCAGAGAGGTGCGTATTAACATTTGCAGAGAGGAGGCTCATGCATTATATAGGCATCTTTATTCTCGTTCACGAAGTTGACTTGGGGCATATAGCATCGTTCGTTCTCAAAAGGCACATCACGGCACGGTAGGCCACTAATAGTTCCTGAACTGTTCTCACGACGAGACGCTCGACATCATGCACGACTCGCAGCGATTTCTGCTCTCGATCATGTCACGGAGCCTCGCCACGCCGACTCGCTTGCTCGCCGAAAAGTGCCATGCGCCGGGCCCATTCATCGATCGTCCCTAGACCCCCGCCAATCGGAGCGGCGCAAGCGATCTCGTTCCAGCATCCTCGGTGATCCGATTCTCGATGCAATAATAATTGATTTCACGTCTGAAGACGGGGTTGTTTGTCGCAAAAGCAAGAATAAGAAAAAGGGAGGGGCGAATGGCAACGCCAGCAACGGGAGGCTTCCAGAGGGATCAAAGGAAGGTAACCAGAACCCTGACAGAAATGGCGGTGGGGATCAAGGTGGTGGTGGTAGCAATGCAGACCAGGGCGGAGCTGCAGGTGACGGAAATAATGGTGGTGGCGGTGATGGGGACCAGGATCAGGACAGGGGTGTAAACAATGACAACGCGGAACATGATTTGCTGGCGCCTCCCAAGAGCAAGAAAAAGGATAAGTCCCAAAAAGGAACGGGAACCGAATCTCCTCCTCCTCCAACCAACGCGTTTGACGACGGCACTCTTGACGACGTAAATTTGAACGACGACTGTGGGAAAAGCGCTAGTTCTGGGTCGCACGCGCCAGAGTCTAGAAGTGGGATTGGGGCCGCTATTCGCAACCAAGTCGCATCGCTTGGTGGTTGGGGCGTCAGCGGATCCTCAAGTGGTAACGATGCCCATACCGACGACACTGGTGACAAAAAGAGCAGCCTCGAGAGCAACCCTTGGACCACCAGCGACCCGAAACAATCAGGATCTTTAGCATTTTCAGTCGCCGATACCGATGCGACACAGAGCAGGACCAAAAAACAAGTAGCGACTCCCCAGGATGCTGTAGATGGGGACGAGGACCCATGGGGATATCAACCTTCGTCCAAGAAAAAGAGCAAAAAGAACGATCCTGCATCTGCATCTGTCGCTGCGCCAGCTCCAGCAGTAAATGACGACCTCGCGGGCAAAGAGAACATTAAAGAGACGAAGAACAAGAAAGCAAGCGATACATTAGTAGAGGACGAAGAGAAGTCAGATCCCATGCCGCAGCCCAAGCCGACGTCCAGGCAGGAAGCGGCGAAAAAGGAAGATGAGGGCTGGTCATTTTGGGGACTTGGAAAGAAGGGGAAGAAAGCCGAAGAGAGTGTCAAACCAGCTGAACAAATACCGCCTCCACCGCCGCCTCCTCCCGTGCCCCCCGTGCCCCCCGTGCCACCTTTGCCAACCGCAGAAGCAGCGCAACTCACCGAGAATGTCTGGGGGGCTGAAAAGGGTTCCAAGGATAAGAAGAAGAAGAGAGGAACGCAGCCTGACATTATAGCCGTACCCGAACCCGAAATTAAGCCTAAACTTAAGGTTGCGCCACAACCAGTAGACGACGATCCTTGGGGCTATCCTGCCGCCAAAAAAGCGTCAAAGGAGGACAAGAAGGAGAAAGAGAGAGAGAGGGAGAGCAAAGACAAAGACAAGAAGAAGACGACCAAATCAGCGTCGGCCGACGAACCGGCCTCATCAAAAGAACCGGCCTCATCAAAGCTTCCCATACCGATTCCTGACCAACACAAACGTGTAAATGGCAACGAAACTTCGGATGGACTCGACAAAACTGATCAAGACGAGGGGAGCTGGAGCTTCTGGAGCTTCGCAGGCAAAAAGAAGGGCGATTCATTTACAGAATCCGGCGTAGACGAAGGGTCTCACAAGGCGGAAACGCAAAGTCCCAAGTCTTCCGGAGAGCGCATCGATGACTTGACGAGTAAAGGGGATAAGGACAACAAGAAGAAGCTATCGGCTTCTGATCCCTCCAAAGGTGATTTCAAAGCCCAAAGGTCCAAGAATGAAGACGTCTTGGATTCAAAAAAGGACAAAAAGAAAGGGAACACTGATTTGGTTCGGCTAGGCGCGCCACCTGCAGATGATTCTAACGCTACAGGGCTGGACACGGCGGACGCTTTCGGTGGCAGCGTAGACTTCTTCGGTTCTTGGGGTATCGGTAAGAGTGATAAGAAGCGAGGCGATTCGTCGTGGAAGCCCGATGGCATCGAAGAACCAACCGACCGCACTCCGATCCAGGACAAGAAGAAGCATAATTTCAAAAGTCCGATTGAAGTTGTGGGTGAGACTACCGGTGAGATTGTCCATCCTGACGACGTAGAGGAGGTCAGGGGCAGCAAGGTTGAGGATGTCGACAGCTTTGTTTGGACAAAGTCCGGCAGGGCGAAGTCGAGATCCCACAAGGAGGCCTTGGCTGATCCACCTCCCCGTGTGCCAACACCCCCTTCCACGGACCTTACTGAATCTGAAGTGGAAGCAGCAGATCCCGATGCGGCCACGTCTCCTAGATCGAAAGCACCCAAGTTGACCGAGAAAGACCTTAAAAGGCTCGAACAAGAGAAGGAGAAGGCCAGATTGGAGGAAGAAGCACAAGCCAAGGCAGAAGCCGCTCTTGATGCTAAAGAGCAAGCAGAATTAGCTGCGCTTCTGGACAAGAAAACAAAGAGGGGTAGGTTGCTTAAACCAGATCAGACCAGACTCACTTTCCTGCAACAGAGCGTCGCAAAACGAGCCGAAGAACGAGCTGCGCGAGAAGCCAGGGCAAGAGAGGCCGAGAAAAGAGCTGCCGAGGAGCAAGCAGCTAGAGAAGCCGAAGAAGCTGCTCGCAGAGAGGCTGAAGAGCAAGCGGCGCGAGAAGCGGAAGAACGGGCTGCTCGCGAAGCAGAGGAACAGGCTGCCGCAATCGCTGATGAAGCAGAAATCAAAGCGTTGGTTGCGAAGAAGAATAAAAAGGGCAAGCTATCTAAGAAAGATGAAGAAAAGCTTGCCCAACTTCGAGACGCTGCCGTAAAACGCTCCGAAAGACGCGCCGCCCGCGAAGCGCAAGAGCAAGCTGCTAAAGAAGCCCGAGAGCAAGAAGCGGATGAACCCCAAGATGAGACTGTCGACGAAACGGAAGACGCCGAAGCCGCAGCAGCTGAAGCAGGAGAAGGTGATCAACAGCAAGCCGACCATGAGGCTGAGGAACAGGAGCGAGCTATCCGCGAAGCAGAAGAGAGAGCGGCTGCCATTGTTAAGGAGGAAGAGGAGGAACTAGCCGCTCTGATGGCAAAGAAAGAGAAAAGCCCCAAAGGTAAGCTCCTCAGAAAAGACGAAGAGAGAATTGTCGCTCTTCGGGTAAGTGCCCTCAAACGTGAGAAAGAGCGAAAAGCAAAGGAAGCAGAACGAGCAGCCCAAGAAGCCGAACGAATTGCCCGAGAGGAGGAGCAAGCCGCCCGAGAAGCAGAGGAGAAAGCCGCTCGCGAGGCCAAGGAAGCAGCTCGTGAAGCAGAGGAAGCAGCTCGTCAGGTAGAGGAACAAGCAGCTGCTCTTGCTGCAGAAGAAAAAGAACTGGCCGCGTTGAGAGAGAAGAGCATCAAGAGAGGAGGTAGGCTCCTTCGAAAAGACGAAGACAGGCTTGCTCTACTCGAGAAAAATGCTGCAAAACGGGCGGAAGAACAAGCCGCTAAAGAAGCCGAAGAGGCAGCCCGTGAAGCTGAAAGACGGGCCCGCGAAGAGGAGGAACAGGCGGCTGCCCATGCTGCTGCTATTGCTGCAGAAGAGGAGGAGATGGCTGCGCTCAAAGCAAAGAGAGTCAAACGAGGAGGCAAGCTGCTCAAGAAGGAGGAAGATAGGCTTCTTGAGCTCCAAAGAAATGCAGTAAGGCGAGCGAAAGAAAAAGCAGCAAAAGACGCAGAACGGGCTGCCCGTGAAGAGAAGGAGCAAGCTGCTAAAGAGGCAGAGGAACAGGCCGCTCGAGAGGCTGAAGAAGCCGCTAAAGAAGCAGCAGAGCGGGCTGCCCAGGAGGAGAAGGAGGCGAAGGAGGCGAAGGAGGCGAAGGAAGCTGCCGCGATTGCTGAAGAAGAGCGGGAAATCGCTCAGTTACTTGATAAAAAGAACAATTCGTTCATGGGCTTGTCAAGTAAGCTAGAGCAGAGGTTAAGTCAGCTTCAGGCTAAGGCGACGAAACGAGCCGAGGAACAAGCTGCCCGTGAAGCTGAGCGCCTTGCTCGCGAAGCTGAAGAACAGGCTGCTCGGGAAGCTGAGCAAGCAGCCAAAGAAGCCGAAGAACAAGCAGCCAAAGAAGCAAGAAAGGCAGCCGCGATTGCTAAAGAGGAGGAGGAACTCGCATTGCTCCTCGAAAAGCGGACTAAAACCATCAGAGGAAAACTCTCGCTTCAAAGCGAAGAAAGGATAAACGAACTCCAAGCCAGAGCCGCCAAGCGGGCTGAAGTAAAGGCTGCTCGCGAAGCTGAGGAAGAGGCTGCTCGCGAAGCTGAGCGAGTTGCTAAAGAGGCTGAGGAGCGTGCCGCTCAAGAAGCAAAGGAAGCTGCTATGATTGCCGAAGAGGAGAAGGCGCTTGCTCTACTACTTGACAAGAAGGCTAAGTTAACACTGGGACCTAAAGGGGAGGAAAGGCTGAAAGCGCTTCAAGCTAGAGCTGCCAAGCGAGCCGAAGAAAAGGCTGCTCGAGAAGCTGAGGAGCAAGCTGCTTTAGAAGCTGAGAGGCTGGCTAAAGAAGCTGCCGCGATTGCCAAAGAGGAAGAAGAACTTGCGTACCTCCTCGAGAAGAAGTCTAAATCAGCCAGGGGAAAGCTTTCACCTCAATACGAAGAAAAGTTGAGCGAACTCCAAGCTAACGCCGCTAAGCGGGCTGAAGAAAAAGCTGCCCGAGAAGCTGAAGAGCAAGCTGCTCTAGAAGCTGAACGATTGGCTAAAGAGGAGGAGGAACGAGCTGCTGAAGAGGCTAGGAAAGCTGCCGAGGAAGCTGAGAAGGCCGCCGCTATCCTTAAGGAGGAAAAGGAGCTATCTCTACTCATAGAGAAGAGAGCCAAATCATCAAAAGGAAAGCTATCACCTACGTTGGAGGCAAGACTGAGTGAGCTCAAAGCTAATGCCTCGAGGCGCGCCGAAGAGAAGGCAGCCCGAGAAGCCGAAGAACAAGCGGCTAGAGAGGCTGAACAAGCAGCCAAGGAAGCCGAGGAGCGTGCCGCTCAAGAAGCTGAAGAGGCTGCCGTAATCGCCAAAGAAGAGAAGGAAATTGCCCTCCTGCTTGAAAAGCAAAATTCTTTCAGGGGCCTATCGACCAAAGGAGAACAGAGGTTGAATGAGCTGCAGGCTAAGGCGACAAAGCGAGCTGAGGAAAAGGCCGCTCGGGAAGCTGAAGAACAGGCTACCTTGGAAGCTGAGCGAGTGGCCAGAGAGGCAGAGGAAAAGGCCGCTGCAATCGCTAAAGAGGAGGAACAACTCGCCCTCCTGCTTGAAGAGAAAGCAGCATTTAATAGCCTATCGAGCAAAGATGAGCAGCGACTAAGTAAGCTACAAGCCAGAGCGGCAAAAAGAGCTGAAGAGAAAGCTGCTCAAGAGGCCGAAGAGCAGGCTGCCTTGGAAGCTGAACGACTAGCCAGAGAAGAGGAAGAGAAGGCTACTGAAATCGCCAAGGAAGAGGAAGAAATTGCTCAGTTGCTTGAAAAGCAAAATTCTTTCAGAGGCCTAAACAGCAGAGGGGAGCAGCGGCTGAGTGAGCTACAAGCTAGAGCTACTCAGCGGGCTGAAGAAAAAGCCGCTCGGGAAGCTGAGGAACAGGCTGCTCTGGAGGCTGAACGGCTGGCTAAAGAAGCAGAGGAAAAGGCTGCTGCCATCGCCAAGGAAGAGGAAGACATTGCTCAGTTACTCACGAAGAAGAAGGCCAAGGGTTTGACGAGTAAAGGCGAACAGCGGTTGAGTGAGCTACAGGCCAGAGCTGCAAAGAGAGCCGAAGAGAAAGCTGCCCAAGAGGCCGCGGAGCAGGCTGCCTTGGAAGCTGAACGACTAGCCAGAGAAGAAGAAGAGAAGGCCGCCGCAATCGCCAAGGAGGAAGAAGACATTGCTCAGTTGCTCGCGAAGAAGAAAGCCAAGGGTCTGACGAGTAAAGGCGAACAGCGTCTGAGTGAGCTACAAGCCAGAGCTACCCAGCGGGCTGAAGAAAAGGCCGCTCAGGAAGCCGAGGAACAAGCTGCGCTAGAAGCCGAGCGAATAGCCAGAGAAGAAGAGGAAAAGGCTGCTGCAATCGCCAAGGAGGAAGAAGAAATCGCTCAGCTACTTGCAAAGAAGAAAGCCAAGGGCCTGACATACAAAGGAGAACAGCGGTTAAGTGAGCTGCAAGCCAGGGCTGAAGAGAGGGCTGAAGAGCAGGCCGCTCGGGAGGCTGAAGAGGAAGCTGCATTAGAGGCTGAACGAGTAGCTCGAGAAGCAGAAGAAAAGGCCGCTCGAGAAGCAAAGGAAGCCGCTACCATCGCCAAGGAAGAGGAAGAAATTGCTGAGTTACTCGAAAAGAAGAAGGCCAGGACATTCAGGGGCCTGTCGAGCAAAGAAGAGCAGCGATTAAGCGAGTTGCAAGCTAGAGCGGCAAAGCGAGCAGAGAAGAAGGCCGCTCGAGAAGCTGAAGAGCAGGCTGCTCTAGAAGCTGAACGACTGGCTAAAGAAGAGGAGGAACGAGCTGCTCAAGAAGCGGCGGAGGCCGAGGCAATTGCTAAGGAGGAAGAAGAACTGGCTCAGCTCATTGATAAGAGGGCCAACTCGTTTATGGGTCTCTCGTACAAGGCTGAGAGGAGGTTGAACGAGCTCCAGGCCAATGCCGACGAGAGAGCAGCTCGCGAGGCCGAAAAGCAGGCTGCTATAGAGGCGGAGCAAGCTGCTCTAGAAGCGGCCGCTGAAGCAGCTGCAATCGCCGAAGAGGAGAAGGAAATGGCTGACTTGCGACACAAGAGAGAGAAGAAGGGCAAACTATCTAAGAAGGATAGCGAACGACTGAGCCATCTTAAAGAGAAGGCAGCCAAGAGAAAGGAGGAGCAGGCTGCGCGCGAAGCTGAGCTAGCCGCTGCTAATGCCGAGGAAAACGAGGATGACGACGACGAAGACGACGAAGATGAGAAGGATGTTTTCGAAACCGGTGACGATGCTAACGACAATGATGACAACGACGATATCGACGCCGATGACGACGAAGAAGAAGCCATCCGAGCGGCAGAAGAGGAGGCAGCAGCCCGTGAGGAAGAGGAGAGAGCTGCTCGAGAGGCTGAAGAGGAAGCTGCGCGGGAAGCTGAAGAGGCCGCCAAGAAGTTGAAGAAGAGCTCCAAGAAGGACAAGAAGGAGAAAGAGGAAAAGAAGGACAAGAAAGATAAGAAGGACAAGAAGGACAAGAAGTCGCGTGATCTTCCATCTGAAGCTGAAGCAGAGCGAGATGTTGGATCCTCTCAGCCAGAGTCAAGGCCCAAAGCGGATCCTGATTTTGACATGAGCCCTGCTGAGATCGAAGCGTTGCTTGCGCCCAAGGAGACAGGCGCTGCAGGTGCGTTCAGCTTCTGGGGCCTCGGTAGTAGTAGGAAATCGAAGCCAAAGGGCATGTTGGACCTACCCCCCTTTTCCCAAGGAAGATTGCTAATTGAAGCTACCAACGTTAGAAGAGCCGGAGCCGGAGCTGGAGGCTAAATCGAGTGACGACCGATCACAGAAATCCTCGGAACGGTCAAGATCCCTTGGCGGTAGAATTGTTAATGGCCTCAAAGCATTCGAACAAGCACCTGAAGAAGTAGCCGATCCCGCCCGCCCATCATCCCCACCCCCACCAGCATCTGACTCGGATGAAGAAGAAGAGGCAACCGCAGAGATAGCAAAAGTCGAAGCGGCAGACGATGAACCGGTGGCTAGAGAAGAACCAGCAGCTGACTTTGAACAGGAGGATGACGGACTACACTATGGAGATGCCATGGAAGAGACGCCAACCAGGAAGAAGGAGCCCCCACCTCAAGATGATCGATCTAGGAGAAGAAGAAAGGCGGAGGAGCCATTAGTCGTGCCAGTACCGGTAGTCTTTCCTGACAGAGGTGACAAGGGCATATCAAGAAGGCATCGAAGACCCTCGGATGTTCCAGGAACATTCCCTGGCGATGATGGTGATGAAAATGAGATAGTCGCCATCATCGACGAAGGGCCAAGGAAGGAGAGAAAGTCTAAGAAGCGGCGACCCAAGGAGGAGGATATGATGCCTCCTCCGCCTCCGCCTCCACAAGTTCCGATGCCTCCCCCTCCCCCTCCTCCTCCTGCCGTCCCTCATGCGCCATTGACGCCGCCGCCGGAGCCGAAATCATCGAGGAAAGAAAGGTCAAGATCCAGCCGAGAGAAGGAGAAGTGGGCCGCGGTGGAATCACCCCCGCGCAGAGAAAGGGAAGAGAAGCGGTCATCCAAGCACAAGTCTGAACGCTCTTCTCGACGGGCAGTGGAAAAGGTGTCTTCCAGAGACTCCACTTCTGACAGGGCGGAGCGAGCTGAAAAGTCGGGCAAATCATCAGGACGAAACCGGCTCACGGGGATGTTCAGCAGCAACCCTCCTACCAGATCAATGTCTACACGAGAAAAGGAGAGGCGACCTAGTATGAACGGCAGCAGCAGGCCCAGGAGAAATACCGTTACTAGCCACGGCCTTGTTTCTCCGCCCCCAGAAGAGTCTCCCGACATGACGTCGAAGGCTGCTAAAATCCTTGGTTTCGATAAGTCAAGCTCAAAAAGAAAGTCTCGCAGGGCACATTACCAAGATGACGAAGAGGCTGTTATGATGGGAGCTCTTGGTGATGACCCTCATGCCGATTACCCACAGGAAAGACATCGAAATAGGAGATCTCGCGAAGAAGATGTCGTTATGCCAGCAGAGCCCTCTAGCCCTGAGCACTCACATAGGCGAGCGGCATCGGCTTCAAAGAAGGCGGGATTGACCGGGCTCTTTAGCGGCTTCATGACTCCTAGAGCATCCAAGGTTGAGACTGGCGTAGATTTCGACATACCCATGGTGGAGACAGACCGAGAAGGCCCACGAGTATCTAGTCGCAAGATTAGAAAGTCAGAGCGAGAGTCAGAGCGGACTGGTGACGATCGTGAACGACGACGGAAACGCAGAGATGATAGCGAGACTCGCAAATTGGCAGAGAAAGAAGCTCGTCGTGAGCGACGGGCTGCTCGCCAACGTGAAGCAGATGAACAACGTGAGGCGGAAGAGCGAGAGGCTCGACGGGCTGAACGACGTCTGCGCAAAGAAAAGGAGAAGGAGAGGGAAAGGGAAAGGGAGAGGGAAAGGGAAAGGGAGAGAGAGGAAGACATACAGAGAACGTCGAAACGCCCGCGGCGTAGGTCCCACGCAGATCCCTCTGACGATGAAGCCGCCGAACGACAGCGTAGACGTGAGGCGCGGCGTGCCGCCAAAGCTGCTGCTGAGGAGGAGGAAGCATACAGCAGGCAGAGGAAGAGCAGTCGACGCTACACTGAGCCTGTGGTAGACGATCATGTATATCCGGCCAAGGAGCGCCGACGAGACAACAAGAGAGCTGCTGCTGCCCCCGGGATGTGGCCACACTCTGGGACGTCCTCATGGGTCAAGGAGCATTCAGATCCACCTCCGCATCTAGATGATGCCGGACATATGACAGATGCGGTGCAGCACACGGAAGACGAACTGGCCAGGCGTGAAGCCCGGCGCGCTCGACGACGAGCCAAGCACGAGGAAGTGCCCGTCGAAGATGCGGACGAGAGACGCCGCCGAGAGAGGCGAGAGAGACGGGAGCGGGAGAAGCGCAACGGCGCATCAGAAGGAAGCGATGAGCGCCATCGCAGTCGACGAGATTCCGCGGCATACGCAGAGCCAGCGCCTCGGAGCAGCTGGTGGAGAAAGCTGAAGTCTGGATGAAATTCGAGAGTCGCATGAATCTTGAGCAAGCGTGTTTGATCTTTTTTTTTTCTTTTTCTTTTTCTTTTTTGATGACCTATATGTCTCAATTTGCTTTTCTTTCTTGCTTTTCAACTTTTCTATTCTGCGTGCTGTCTGTTTTGTCTTCGCTTGTCATGACATGATGATGGTTATTTTCAACTCCAGACGCTGCTATGCGGCAAAAGCGGCCTTACCGTACCATACTTTATTACAGCTCTGCCAATTCTTTTCCGGGATTTCGGGCCAGTCCATCCCGGATATCTGCAGGCAATCTCTATCTCAGTTATTGCTTAGGGATGGGATGGGATTTTTTGTTTTTTTCAGTGTTTTTTCTCTTTCCTCCTTTCTTCATTTCATTGACGATGTCTGATATGATGTACGAGTTGTTCTAAAGGCTTTTTGAATTGGGTCTTGGGTCGCTGGACGGCAGGTTGCGTGTCTCGCTTTTTTTATCATGAGATGGAGGTGGATGATGCAAAATTGCCTCGCATTACTGGGTACTTGTACTTTTTTTACTTTTTTTTATTATCTCTTTGTTCTGTCTGTTCCTTTATCTTGCATATGCGCTGTGGGTATCTGGGTAGCTCTTGGAATCTTGGACTCGCAAATGATATCAATTGGATTGAAATAGTGTGCACCTGTTGCAGTAGCGCAGCCATGTATAGTACACTTTGACCGGGCACCACGGGCCACTTGCTCTTGTAAACCATGTCTAAGGGCATGTCAATTGCTGTTGATATGCATCTCTACACGTATGTACCGACTGCGGTGAGGCGTTGGGTGCTGTGACTGTGTCTGCTAGCCGGGTATGCGGTGGAGTGAGAGTGATGCTAGTATGTGATCACTGCAGCTTGGATACTTGGTGACAGGTGATAGGTGGCTTCCCCCACGGCCTATGCCGCAATTGGGACCCTTGACGGGATGCATGCGTGTCTTCAATTGTTGGTCGGAGGAGCATGGATGCACAGAATAATGTGAATTAAGTAGGTATTTCGATTGTGTGCACATGTACATGGTATCACGATATATTGCATCTCTACCTCTACCCATCAAAATCAGCAAAAGTCATTGGTGCATTCTGCGGATTAGCTGTAGCCATGCTCGTGTCAGCTTCTGGGCAGCATGTCATTGCACTGTAGGCCGCTGGAGGGGCCGTAGCAGCCCGCCATTTTTAGATTTAGCCTTTCCCCTGCCCTGGCCCGGTCGACGGAAACCCGTTTTCAACCTCGCCTTTTTGGGGGTGGCGTGGCCTGCGGCTTCTTCCCAATTGAAACCTTGCAAACCAACCAGCTGTTGCTTTTTGTCTGCCAGTCCTCTCTTTTGTTGCCGTCACGCCCTTTCTGCCTCCAGGGGCCGAAGGGGACGCTGCATCGCAGGACTTGAATAGGCTCTTTTCTTCTTTAAAACACCATGAGTGCGCCGGGGAAGCAGGCGTCGTCGCGATGGGGTTCGTTTCTACAGCAGGCCGTGGCGGGCGTCGAGTCCCGCTTGGATACCATCCTGGCCGAGGACGATCGCAGTGCGACGCCACCACCGGCGGCGACGACGACGACGACGACGACGACGACGACGACCGCCAGTCCAAAAGTGACGAGTTCGGGTGAGTAGGTGATTGAGTGATGCGGCTGAGAAGAGACGAGGACGAGGGGGAGGGAGGGGCAAGAAGGATTCCCAGCAGTTCATATACAATACACAAGCAGCTACAGCAGCTAACCAGAAGGCAATTCGTACACCAGACTCTCGAGCATCGTCGACTAGCCGCGCAAATGATCGACTACAAGCAAGGCTGGCCAAGGCTCTGGCTAACAAGAATGCGCTTTCGCCGGCGAGTGCGTCACCGCGCAGCTCCATGGATGCAGCCAGCCGAAGCTCCATGGAGAGGCCCTCGATAGATCAAGACAAGCCTGAGATTCCGCTAGAACAGAAGCCCGCATCCGAGAATGAGTCGCCTCAAACTGCCCCTGATCCCACAGCCACCACTACCTCTGCGACGACGACGACCGAGACGACGACAATACCGATAACAACAACAGGCGATGATATTGCTACCAAGACTACTTCGGAGCCGGTTGTTGAAGAAGCAGAGGATACCCCTCCAGAGACAGAAGAGCAGCAGACGCTCACAGAGGAAGCTTCAAAAGTGGAAGAGGATACATCGACGGGAGTGGTCAAAGACGAAACCTCAACAGATACCCCTGATGCGGCAACGACAGTTGTAGAAAATGGTCCAGATGCTACCGAATTGGCTCGTGAACTTGAAGAAGCAAAGTTGCGACATCGAGAGGAGATTCAAGAATATGTTGAACGGATAGATTCTATGCAGTCCAAACTCCAATATCTCTCTAAAAATGCTGCTGACTCTGCAAAGAAGGCTGCGTCAGCAGCTCCATCTGGTAGCCTAGAAAAGAAGCTCGCGGAGAAGGATGAGCGCATCGCACTACTAATGGAAGAAGGCCAGAAATTGGCCGGAGCAGAGCAAAAGTACCGAGCAGCGATCAAGACCTTGCGGCTTCAAGTAGGCGAGCGTGACAAGCAATTGGATGAAGCACGAAAAACAAAAGACAAAATGGCATCGGATATTCAAGCGCTAAAGGACCGCTTAGACGGAGATGAAGAGAAGGAAAGGCGCCAGCAAGAGGCCACCAAAGCTACTGCAGCTCTACGAAAGGATATCGACGCCTTAAAGAAGGACAATGCCAGCAAAGATGCTACGATTCGTCGGCTAGAGCAGCAAGTAAAGTCGAAGGAGGAGCAAGCCCAGGTTGCCAAAACGGATGCTGTGAGCAAAGCGGTAGCCGCAGAGCGAGTGAAACAAAAGGAACTCGAAGAGGCAAATGATGCTGTTCGGGCAGAATTGGAAGCTCTGGGCGAGAAAGCCCGACTTGAGGCCATAGAAGCGAGTGAGAAGCTTGAGCGTGCCATCCAACGTGGTAACACCGTCGAGGCCGAGCTACGGCTTGAGCTTCGGAACATGGAGGGCAAGCTAGAAGGCGTGCGGGTGACGGCGGAAGAAGCTGCCTCTAGCACAGGAGGCGAGGCTCAGGCTAAGCTGTTCCGGCAGATGGAGACGCTGCAGTCACAGTATGCGTCAGCCAGGCAAAATTGGCAGGGCATAGAGGCGTCTTTGATGTCGAAAACGACCAGCCTGGAGAGTGAAAGAGACGAAGCACAGCGTCGAGAGTCCGAAATGCGCAAGAAGGCACGAGATGCGGTACGTCTGACATATTCTGATCAATTTCTATATTTTTCACATTCGTCTATTAACATCTGCTAACCCGGTTGACTTTGTTGCTATAGGCCAGGCGTAGCAGAACTCTGGAAGATGAGCTACAGGATGCCCAGATGCAGCTAGAATCTTGTCGTGAAGAGCTTGCCGCTCTCCAAAAATCCTCAAAGGCTACTGAGACGGCTCTCGAGCAAACTCGCACGGATCTAGACAAGGAGAAGCAGGCTGCAAGCAGAGCATTTACGGCTGAACCAGGGCGACAATGGATCGATGAAGTTGCGGTTGCAGCGGCAGCGGCAGCGTCACCACGAACCCAGAGCCGCCCAGAGTCGCCGTTACTCTCTGTCCCACGAACATTCAGCTCCGAAGCTGTTTCATTATCTGTTCCCAATCGCATGCGGCGATCTCCCACTCCTGTAAACATACTAGATAGTGCTCCAGAAGGATTTAGTCCTCTTCGCCGACCCTCTTCGTATCTACCGACTCGAACGGGGACAGGGCCACTGTCACTTACTGGATCTGTTCCTCCATCTCCTTTCTCTCCTCTAGATCACCCGTTGGATTCACCACCTACGATACCACCGTCTGTGGTAGAGAGGGAGAATGGGATCAGCGATACAGCCCCCTCATCGCCTCGCAACCTGGCACAAGATATGATTTCAGTGTCGACCGTAGCGGCAGGGCCGTCTGTTCAATTAGTGGAACGGATGAGCGCCGCAATACGCCGTCTGGAAGCTGAAAGGGTTGCTGCCAAGGAAGAGATGGCGAGGGTGTGTAGCCAGAGAGATGAAGCGAGATCAGATATGGTGAGCCTAATGAAGGATCTGGAAGAGGCAAAGGCAGCCTCTGCAAGAGTGCCGGATCTGGAGAAGGAAGTTGCCGACCTGGATACCAGATACCAAACCACGTTGGAGCTATTAGGAGAGAAGAGCGAGCTGGTTGAAGAGCTGAGAGCGGATGTCGATGATGTCAAGACGATGTATCGGGAACTGGTAGAGCGAACTGTAAAGTAAGTCGCGCATCCATGGATTTGGGTTAGGGGAGGTTTATAGAAGGATAGGGAAAACTAAGGGGAAGAGGAAAAGCGTAATGAAGCACAATGATTTAAATATGACAAGGCGTGGTATCCGATGTAGATTAGACTTGTACACTTTTATACACTATATCATCCCACCATTGAGAGCTGCTGCATCTGATACAAAACTTGCTAACTAATCGACCAGCTGGATGCCTTCTCTTTCAGCGCCCTGGATGATGAATTGGCGGACCTGTTCGGGGCATGTTAATACATGTAGATGTATGAAATCTATATTTGAAAGGGGGAGGCTGATTGTTGGATAAAGTACTCGATCAAGATAGCCTTACCTCTTTGTCTGGAGCCAAATCAATGGCAAGTTCTCCTTCAGTAGTCTTGAGCGTAAAATCAGCCTCCTCTTTCAGAAGAGCGACGGCGGTATCTCCTATATTTCAAGTATTAGCTTCACGCTCAGTCACAACTATAATGGTCCGAAATCCCGATTGGCTCCCATGAGAGATTTGACATACCGTGGCCCTCCGCGATAGCATGATGAAGAGGGGTGAAGCCCTCGTTGTCTGTCGCATTCAGGGGGCTTTTATTCTTCAGCAGGAGCATAACCATGGGCACGGAACCGACGGCCGCGGCGCGATGAATGGGGTATTGACCGCGGCGGTCACGAACGCGGGTTGATGCTGGGGGTTTTGAGTTGATGAGCAGGCGGGCGACGTCGAGGTTCTTTTTGGAGGCGACGAAGTGGAGAGCTGTCTGGGAGGGATGGGTTAGCCCCTGGGTAATAGTAGTATAATACGCATAAGCCGTATTGGAAGTGTAGTATGATGTATTCGCTTGTTTCTATAGGAAACAGTGCTATTTTGACTTACTTGACCATTGTTATCTGCGAGATTAGTTAGTTAGACACATGAGCATCAAACGATTGAAGTTTTGTGTTGTCTTTAGTTTGACTTACTCTTGATATTAACATCAGCATCCCTTTGGAGAAGGAGATTTAATGCTGGCTCGCTGTTTTGAACGCTGGCTGAAATCATAAGAGGAGTCCAGCCACTATCGTCCTGTTTTCATTAAACGGATTTAGTATAAGTAAACTGGTTTGAAACTCATCTCATTTCATCTCATTTCAACATGGGTGACGTTGGCAATGATGATGGCGTTATTACTAGAATTGAAGAGCATATTTACCTGGATATCCGGGTCAAAGCTTGACTGGTTTGCTAACATGAGCATAATATCGTAGCTGTTGGAAGAGGCTGCCCAGTGGATGGGATATCTGCCGTCATCATCTTTGCGTTTTGAGAGCTTGGGATCCGTCTATGAAATGTATTAAAAAATGACATGGCCTCGTTTTCTTATATGCCCATGTGTAATTATACTCCTATCCTTTGAACATACCTTGAGGAGGCCTTCTGCAACGGAAACTAAACCATGTTAGCTTTGTAATGCTCAAGTGTCCGAGTTCGATGAAGAGCTCCATACCTCTGCCTTCTCTAGCTGCCGTGTGTAGCGGAAACTTATCGCCATCTGTATCAGCCATAGTGAGAATAATGTGTCGTGTATATCTCGTATATACTCGATGCCTGCTAAAGAAGCTGCTATAATGGAAAGGCGATCAACAAGCCCTCGAGCAGCGAGAGATGGAGCTGTAGCTTGGCAAGAAATCCAAAGTTGCAGGGTAAGGCACAGCGAAGCTTCCAGGCCACTGCTGTATTGCGTACTGGGCGCTCGTCGCCTGTATTTTCCTGGCGCGCCACAGTCTGGACGACAGCACACACAGCGTGCGATACGTGCACCCCACATCGCCTGCGCCACAGAAGGCTGAACCTCGCAAGTTCAATTCAAGTCGCCTCTTGCAGCTACTTTTTTGTTCTACATACGCGAATCACCTCCAAATCCCGTCTTCTTTTTTCCAATTCTCTCTATTTCGCATTGCGTGTCATGGAGGCACCACAGACGCCGCAAGACGCGCTCCACCTGAGTGCGCTCGCGTCTCAGAATGCCGCTGCGACGAGGAATCTTTACTCTCGACTCGAATTGTCCAACGGCAAGCGCCAGAAGCTCGAAGGCGTGTTTGAGGATGCCGTCATGAAGCGTCGATTCGAATCCGAATACGCGGCTGTACAGACTCTACCTGAGGCGCTCGCGGCGAAACAACCATCGAAGCAACCCCTACGGAAGACAGCCAAGGCCGGAGGACCGGCGCGAAAAGCACCCAAACTTCTCGAAGCTGGACCTGGAGCATCATCGGCTGCATCCAAGGCGAACGGAGAGGAACCGACAATCTCGACAACGACGGTACCGCAGAGCATGAGCTTGACAGTCAGAGGGTCACCGGCTATCCAGCAAGTCAAGCCCGAATGGCATCCCCCGTGGAAGCTGATGAGAGTCATCTCAGGCCACCTGGGATGGGTGCGCAGCTTAGCAGTCGAGCCGGGGAACAAGTGGTTTGCTAGCGGTGCTGGCGACAGGACAATCAAGATTTGGGATCTCGCGACGGGATCGCTGCGGTTGACGTTGACGGGACACATTAGCACCGTGCGCGGCCTGGCTGTGTCTCCAAGACACCCATACCTTTTCTCTTGTGGCGAGGATAAGATGGTCAAGTGCTGGGATCTGGAGACGAACAAGGTTATCCGCCACTACCATGGCCACCTCAGCGGCGTCTACACATTAGCTCTCCACCCGACGCTGGATGTCTTGGTTACTGGCGGTCGAGATGGTGTTGCTCGAGTTTGGGATATGCGGACGCGCAGCAACATCCACGTTTTGTCGGGTCACACTGGTACTGTCACAGATGTTGAATGCCAGGAGGCAGATCCTCAAGTGATTACATCGTCATTAGACTCTACCGTCAGACTTTGGGATCTGGCGGCCGGAAAGACCATGGGCGTTCTCACCCACCACAAGAAGGGCGTCCGAGCCTTGGCTGTCCACCCTACCGAATTCACCTTTGCATCGGGCAGCAGCGGCAGCATTAAGCAGTGGAAATGCCCGGAGGGCGCTTTCATGCAGAACTTTGAGGGTCACAATGCCATTATCAACACCATGAGTGTAAATAGCAACAATGTTTTCTTCTCAGGTGGTACGTATCTCTTCCTCCTTTGCTATGGTGTAAAGAATACCCATAAATGATTAGAATCAATACCTAACTATGAAATTTCAGCTGATAATGGCTCAATGAGCTTCTGGGACTGGAAGTCAGGTCACCGATTCCAATCTTTTGAGACCACAGCACAGCCAGGCTCATTAGACGCTGAGTCAGGTATCATGAGCTCGACGTTTGACCGCTCTGGACTGCGTCTCATCACGGGCGAGGCTGACAAGACTAGTAAGTGCTTCTTCGATGTGTCATCTCCCTCTGTTGAGACCCGTATGCTAACATTTGTCTTCTCACAGTCAAAATATGGAAACCAGATGAAAAAGCGTCTGAAGAGACGCACCCGATACAGTGGACGCCAACATTGGCACAAAGGAAATTTTAGCCAGGAGTTTTTATGGGAGTGATGATTGGTTTTGTTGTTGATTCTCGATTTTTAACGTATATATATATCAAGCGGCAACGGAAGAATAATAGAACTTGCACCGCAAATCACAGGCGGATGGACACATGCATGTTTGATGGCATTTTGTGCATTCTGAATCTCATGGAGAGAGAATAGCTGGGCAAGATGGCACATGTATTAATTATTTTGGGCAAATGATAGTAAAAGAAACCCGTCCAACTTTCTGATGTAAACATTAAAGTTGCATTGCTTATCTATAAGTTGATCTACTTCGTCATCTCGTTGCTATTTTTTGGTATCCAAATCCACCAACACGCTGAAGTACAAAATGTCTATCAAAATCCTTCTTCCCTAACCTTTATCCTTCGACGGTTGTCAAACTCTTAGAGTACATAATAGTTCATTAAAGTGTGCGTATAATGTAGACGGTATTGAAGGGCGCTCCGTTCATACACTCAGGCCCATGGACTTGAGATCCGCATCATCACGCAGCGCCATCTTCACTTCGTCGTCAGCAATGGCCAATCGCAACTTGCTCGACCGATCCGCACGATGCGCCTCTAAATTAACCAGACCAGCAGCAACCAGCTCTAGGGCCGCGGTGTGGATGTATTGCGGCCGTCCCACCATGCGCCGGCCGACTTGATTCCCCTTGGTGAGACCAGGCAGGATCTGGGCCATACCAGGGGGTGGTCTGGCTGCATATGCCGTGGAGCGCTGAAGCTCATCCAAAGTTTCGCCAAGTGTCGTCTCAGCCAGACCAGATCTTCGGATTCTTAGGAGTAACGCCGCCATGAGCATCTTTGATGTAAGGGGGAGGCCACGCAGATGTTGTTGGATGGGATTGGTCGTGGCCTCATTGATGGCTCTCTTGATGGTGGAAATTGTGACTCTTCCACGCCGAGACTGGTCAGGAATTCCGCCATCATTCGCCCTTTTGCTTGGGGTCATTGGATCTCCTGGAGCATCGCCCTCCGCGAGCTCAACCGCTCGACGGCAAATGTCCAGCGCTCGTCTGGCGTCTCCGCTGACAGCAGCTACTTTACGACTCGCAAATTGGACGGCATCTGCATCAACGATATTTCCCGGTACGCCTTCAAGACGAGACTGTATGATTTTCATAAGCTGGTCGTGATTGTAGCCAGGGAAAGTAATTCGGGTAAGGCCTATGTTGATGTTGTTAGCTGTCTTGCTTTTCTTAAAGATATCTGCTTCTGTTGTACGTACCTAACCGACTGCTAATCTTGTTGCTCAAAGTTCTCTCTGGAAGATCCATTGTGTTGGCTACTGCGAGAACGATGAGACGGCTATGTCGGAGCGTTGGCCAGTTGAAAAAGTTATACATGACTGCTTGGTTTTTCGTGACCAATTGATCAAGTTCGTCCATCAACACCACGCATGGAACACGTCGTGGGCTGGGATTGCTGAATTCTCGTTCCAAGAGGTCGAGAGACTGGGCGGGGCTTGCTCGTTCGCCCTTGAGTGCTTCCCATAGCAGCGAGTATGCCTGATGAGGATCTGTAATCTTCATGCCATTGATCTCGACGAATATAAAGTCATCCAGTTCGTCTGAACCGACAGCTTCTTCAAGGCGAGAAATGACTTCTCGCACAGTGGCCGTCTTTCCAGTTCCTGGTGTCCCGGAGATATAAATACAGTTGCCAGTACCCTCAGTAATGGCGGCTTCCAGATGCGAGTATACCAGTGAGAACTCTCCTTCACGGCAAGGCAAACTGGAGGGAACAGCTGAGACGTGGAGGCGTGAACGTGCAATCTGGAACGGAGAAGATTGAACTTGGCTGGGCGATAGCTTCCGGGTGGCTAGAGGTGTGAACTCGAGTTTCTTTCCACCACTCCTTGGCCCTCGCTTTGACTTGGGGGTTGTCGCTGAGTTTCTGCCGGTCTTGGTTGGTGTTTGAGGCGGTAGGTATGTGCCGTCGCCCTCTGGCGGTGATTGAGCTCGAGCTCTTCGACGGGTTGCTTTGGTGTTCTTTTCCACAAAGTCCTTTAGAGCAGATACGTCTTCCCCATTCTCATATAATTCTTCCCATACAAACTCATCCGTGTATGTGGTAGATCTGGTGTTGCAGCCACGTCGACATACAAATGTTTTTCCAAAGTCGGGTGAATTCCGCGAGATCTTTCCAGAGGGATGCGCGCTGAGAAAGGCATCTAAGGACATGATATTGGCCTTGCCATTGATTGACGCCAGGGGATTTACGTCAAAAGATGGCGAGAGATACAGCTCGTTCTAGATTGATGGTTAGAGGAATAAACATCTGTTCCAAGATATAAAGGCGTAGCGACTATACATACCCAATGGAAGTCCTTTCGCTTCCTCTCCGTATTGCGAATCTCTTTCTCTGTCAAGAACCACATAAAGTTGGCACTCATTTCTCCAGTCTCGCCATCTTCCCGGAAATCACAGATGATGGCCGCCCATGTTCCATTGGACACATCGCCCGCCTTGAGCATCACTGTGTCTCCAACACGGCATTCAAAATCGCCATATCGAGCCCCAACAATCTTGGAACTGGCTGAGACTCTTCTCCTCTTGCGATCCCCGTCGCCCTTTTCGCCATTATCCGGTTCGGTACTGTATAGCCATTCCCATGATAATTCTTCAGCTTCGGAATTGTCGTCTGAGGCTTCGCTAGCTACCGCAGCAGAAAAGGCACGTTTGCGCCCTCGGGTCGAGTGAGTATTGGTTTGGGGAGTGGTTTGGGCCGTCATTGGTGAGAAAGCCGGGGTAGAGGTGAAAAGATGTATAGAGACTGCCACTGAGTAGCGCGACGACTTGGAGATTGTGCTTTCTATGGGTTGTCGTATCTTTGAAAAAGAAAAAAACCAGAGCAGTGACAACACTCGATGGATCTAAAATTGAAACATGGAGCCTACAGCAGCCCAGCAAGTTACACCCAGAATTTAGTAGGGTAGCTTAGTAGCTTGGATCAATTAACGCGTCTGCATTTTTGGGAGACGCGCCGGAGTGAACTCGATATGTGCATAGTCAATTGATGCATAATTCCACTACTGGGAAGGCAGACCATCCGGTACAACAGAGCCAAAGACAAAGAAATCAAAACATTCTCTTTTTTATAGCCTTTTTAATTCGAGATGTAGGGAGCACTAAACGATTCCAACTTTTGGCCATTGGAAGTGCCATGAAACGATCGTGGCTCATCAATGTGAAGCAGTGAACGCAGCTATCATACGCTCCAGGCCAATGTCGAGATGGGCTATGAGTTCATTGTCTATTGTATAGTTAATATGACGAAGACCAAGATAAAAGGAAGACTGTATGAGTAATAAAGCCAGATACAATATTGCCAGCACAGCTTCGACCTGCTGTACGACGTCAACTGGCGATCTGTCAAATGAGCGTCAATGGGAACGTGCAGATGAGTGGCTGCCAGCCGCTTTGACAGTGATTCACTGCTGGCCAGCAGATGCCCCTTGCCGCCAACATCTCTTTCACTTTCCGTTGACTTTTTTCTTCCTATCTCGTCATGGGTTTGCCTCAGGCCCCCCATTTCTGCAGTGTATATATACATGTATATATCCAGCTTCGCTAGCACCTGATCACCGGCCCTTTGTTCTTTCTGAAATCATACAGCACACTGATCCCCCCGTTCTCCCCTCCCCATCTTCGCATTGTTTTTCTGTTGCTTTTTTTCAGACCATCAGCCATCAGGTATATTTCTAGTTTATAAGCTGCTATAACAACTTTGACTGCAAATAGCCGAAATGAATAAAGGCAAAGGGCGGGACAGCTCTCGGCCTCCTAGGCGTCGAAATTTCCAAAATCCAAATCGGCAGAATGAAGGGTCAAAGAAAGGCTGGGGCTCGGCAGAGAAAATGCCATCCGCCAAGGCCCAAATCAATTATATGCGGCAAGTAGCAGTCGCCGCCGCCGCCGGAGACTATCGTGGCCCGCCGCCTGCTGGTAAAGACTTGATAGAGGTAGGTGGCGTCAATATTCTTCATCTGACTCTTGTACTCTATAATCAGCACCAATTGTTTGAAAGAAACTGACTTTGTACAAGGCTCTGTTTGTGACGTCCCCGGATTGGGGTATAAACGCCACAGAGTTTATGGCAGATGACAGGGGAATGGATGACATTCGGAAACGGCATCAAGTTTGGATCGTTGGCGATTGGCCAACCAATCCCAGCGTACTCAAAATCTTCAGTGAATCTATAACAAATCTCCAAGCCGCTATCAACACACTCAACCAAAGATTTCACGACGCGCGCATATCGAGAGACCTTTTAACTTGGGTGGTGATCCCCCAAAAGAGCTCAAGAATAACCGACGACACTCGTATACGAGTTAATCCCAATGAAAGGCCTCGAGTATCCAAGCAGTTTACCGACCCTGATGATGTGCCAAAAACTGCGGCGGCCATTCTCCAAGAGCTTCGCCCACATATTCAAGCTGCTACAAAATGTCTGGCGAGCACCACCTCTGAGATTAGGATGCGCGTGTCTTTTGGGCTCTTATGTGTCGAGAAGGCCAAGAAGGATCAAGCAAATCTAGTCAATTGGGATGAATACGCAGCTCTGGTGAAACAGTACTCACGCGAAGGTGGTCTTCCATTTACTACTCGGTAGTTCTCACAATAAGCAGCCCCTCTCCATTCTTTGTTTGACTGTCCTTACTGACTATATTTGAAGATTTTCAGAATTTCATTATGCGAATGGCTTTTTAACTCATATGCTAGCATTTGACGGTATCGATGACCTTCGTCTGGATCGCAAAAGCGCGAGACGCACGCACACCTTATACCTCACCATGATGCAAGGGGATGAATTGAAGGTGGAAAATTGGACGAATGATGAATCTGCGTTATCCCGAGCCAAGCTTGGTATGGGATATCCAACCCCCTATATCGATTGGATAGTGACGGCTCCAGAAATGTGAGTTCAAAATAAGAAGTCATCCAGTGCACGCGCAGTACTGACGCAGGATGGGTTAGGATGCTTGACTGGAGTCTTCATGCAGAAACGTGGGGATATAAAAGCGTACCGGAAGATCTCTTAGAACTACTCAAAACCCTGAAGCACAAAGTCATATACAAGGAAGATGACAAGAACAACAATTTCCTCTTGCCCTCTCAGGTGCTAGTGACCAAAAATCCTAGGGACTGGAACGACAGGATTTACCTCACTCGACTGAAGACATCGTTTATCGCGGAATTTCAAGACAGCCCCTATGTGCTGGAGATAAGTATCACTCAAGAGTGGGAAGGACTCAAAACCAGCGTGAAAGAGAAAAAGATTATATGGCAAATGGACTTTTATGGCAAACACTGGGATTCTGCAATGAATCAAGTTAACCCAGTTGATCAGAGAAAGGATTTTGGAGAAGGGTTGAAGAATATATGGGTTGGGACGGATCCTGACCTGATGAAGAGGTTTCAAATTTTCCTTGAAACCTTCTTAAAGGTCCAGCAGCAGGCACACTTGCCTGAACTTGATGACGAATAGCACATAGATGCAGAATAGATCTTTCCACTGCGAGCAGCTATTAACCAGATAGGTAGACACGCTACGCGATTCAATTCATTATTCAATTTTTTTTTTCTCCTCCGCTATATTTCTCAGCTCTGGCCTTCTGATTGAGCAGCCATAATCTTTTGCCGTAAAACTGTCAAGTTCCATGATTAATAACTGCAAATGGTTCGGCCGAGCTGTGCAGACGTACCTTCTTCTATTGTGCGGACATTCATCTGTTTCGACTGAACAATTCCTTCCAACTCCTTCAAGTTGTCGCCAAGCTCTTTGACCTTTGCGTTGTAAAACTTCTCAGCTGATTTTAAGCTCTGCAGAGTGTTAGCCATATGGTTAACCATCAACGAGATAAACGGTAGAGAAGCTCAATTGACCTTTTCAATCATAAACCCTGTGCCTACGTCCACCAGAACCGTATCGGTACTCGTCAATTCGCCGCTTACATATAGGGAGTTGGTCAGCGGGACCAAAACCGCCTTCGAGCCTGTTACATCGCTGCCTTAGCACTATTTCAATTCTGTAACCTCTTGTCTTCTGCTCCTCTGCGCGACTCGTCGGTTGCCCAGGGGGGTTATGATGTACCTTGGCTATCGGCGACTCGGCTCTGTACGCATCGGAGGCATTCTCTGAACTTGTTCTGGGCACCGTGAAGCTGGGAGAAGGAGTTGGTGAGGTGTTCGAGCTCTTCCTCGAGCTGCTTCTTGACCTGCGCGAGCTGCTGGGGCTCGAGGGTGTCGAGATTGACTAAAAAATGCTGGGGTTAGCGCTGCTGCTGCTGCGAAACGAAACGCTCTGGAGAGAAGACGAAAGGCAGGAAATCGGCGTAAGACCTACTTGCTTCCTTCTGGCCGCTCGACATGGCTGCTCGTGGTGATTGTTTTGGGGTATAGTGGAAGCTTGGCCAAGCTGGACGTTGGGAGTCGTGCCCCTCCAAGCAAACCGCTATGCGGATGACTGTAGAGGGGCTGGCGATTCTTGTAACGAGGATATGGGACCGCAGCTCAATTGACAGCACATCTATTTGATCGCAACAAAAATATCATTTATAAAATAATTTATAAATTTCAATTATTTGATGTTTTCTTTTTTTTTTTAAAAAAAAAAATTCTTTATTTCGACTTTAACCTAGATGGGAGATTTGTTGGCGCTTTTGCCGCTGCTCTTCTTCATAGCTATAACTGCTCCAGCAAAGTTCTAATATACTGGGGCACCTCTTCTGCCTTCACATTCTCCTTTACAGAGAGTCTCCTGCACTGCACTTCACATACGCCCTTTTCTCTCCATGCCTTTCCAAGCACAACTACGACAGGGTAGCCTGTCGTGTCTGCGTCCTGCATTTTCCATCCAAATGCTTCTTTGCGGTCATCCAAAACGACGTCCAGGGCCGTCGCCAAACTTCCATCCTTTGTTAAGCTGTCGTAGAAATCAAGTGTCTGCTCATTGACGCCAGATGTTGGGATAATGACCACCTCAAAAGGCGCAATAGCCCGAGGCCAATTGAGTCCCTTATCGTCAGTAAGTTGTTCTGCTACAGCACCAAGGATGCGAGAGACACCAATGCCAAAGCAGCCCATCTGGGTTGGGACTGGAACTCCTGGGTTTTGTGGGAGCGCTACAGACGCCTCGAGTGGCTCTGAGTAGCGTGTACCAAGAAGGAACGTGTGGCCCAGCTCCAGTGCGCGATGAATCTCAAGCTTCCCTGTGTCACAACGGGGACAGCCGTCGCCGTCCGCAATGCGTAAGAGGTTTAGATCTATGCCGTCTGGTGTTTGTGATATTGATGATTGCGGGATGTGGCTGTTTGCTAGATCTTCAGGAAGGAGGGGAAGCTCATCTTGGAGACGTCCAAAAGCTCCTGCAAGTCTAGAATCAATGACGTTTAGGAGCTGAGTTTCACCGTTTTGTCCCTTTGCCTCTTGTAAAGCTTCGCTCCAGAACGGTGCGGCGTCACTGACACTGGTATCTAGTTCTGGAACGACTGATTTGACAGCATGGATGTTCCAGCTGTCTTCCGAAAGCGACTCTCCGATCTTCGGGTACCACGCATTTACCAAAGTTTTTCTATCCTTGGTAATTCCGCGCCAGAGGCCAAAATTAGAAGTAGAAATTGCACCGTCAATTTGTCGAGATGACCGAGCAGCGGCGACCTCGTCATTGGCGGTATAGCCGCAACTGTTACAGCTTGCGACCGTGTCCTCTCCAATGGGGTGAGAAAGATGGTATTCATGGCTATGCTCTCCGCCCATGTCTCCTGAGCTGGCCTCGGCTACTAATATTGGCAGCTTCAGATCCGAGAAGAAGGCAGAGTAGGCACCAGCGACGTCGCGATAAGTTTCGACAGCAGAGTCGTGGGTCAAATCGAATGTGTACAAGTCTTTCATGATAAACTCACGAGATCTTAATAAGCCATGTCTCGGGCGGATCTCATCTCGGTACTTTCGTGCTATCAGATCAGTTAGGAGCTGCGATATATGACAAAAGCTACCTAGGCTCAGAGATTCATACTAATCTGGTATAATTTCAAAGGTAAGTCTTTATAAGATTTTAAAGTGCTTGCGACAAGAGTTGTAATCTCCTCTTCGTGTGTTGGTGACAGCATGATGGGCACATCTTTGCGGTCTTTGAGTCGGAATAGCTTGTTTGTGTATTAGCAAGAAGACGTCTACGGAACTTGTAAACGGTGGCATACTTCAGGAGAGACTTTGTCCAAGCGCCCGCTTTTGCGCCATAGTTCTTCGGTAGTGAGAGTCGAGAGAGCAAGCTTGGATGCTCCTGTAAGAGTATAAGAGTATATTTATTAGTTGAAAGATACTCTCAATGAGTTTTGAGGTGACTAACCTATGCTCTGCATATGCTTGTCAACGAGACGCTCAATCTTATCCTGAACTCGCAGACCTAATGGAAGGAGCTGAAAAACTCCAGATTGTGCCTGGGGAAATGAGTTAGATTAGCAAAAACATTCTGAAGAAGTAGAGGATGCATAGTATGAGGATCGGCTTACCTGGCGAAGAAATCCGGCTCGGATAAGCTTGCCATGACCAGCTACCGAGCAATTAGCTCAACATTTCTTCAAAGCCGATGAGCAAATTGCTTCATACTTTCGCCCTCAGTGGCAGTGACACCGCCGGTGGGAACCCATATCTTCGACAGGGTTGACCTAAGCCGAGTGGACTGAGCAAAAAAAGGCTGTGAGAAGGCTCGGATGTGGTTCGAGCTCTGAGCAAACTTTAGTGGGCGAAGTCCGCCGCGGTATATCAAATTTGAAGCACGCATGTTGGGCGATTGACACTTCAATCCATTCTAAAAATTTACATAATTATCCAGAAACGATATTGATTATGCATCTCACAATGAGACAAGACTTAATATGACCACCAATGAAGAGCGAGTGTCAGGCCAAAGACAATGAGATGGTCCTGTAGACGCGCAGCGCTAAGAGCAGCCGCGATAAACGCCCGCATTTGGATGGGGCGATAAGATAAGAAATATTTCAAAAAATAACTTGCGTCGCATTCTGAATCTGAAATTTGAAGCAGCCAATTTTTCCCATCCAAGCAGCGGCACCGAAGCTATGGCGAAACATTCCAAGAAAAGCAAAGGGCCACAGCGCTCAAACGATGATGGAGCTCGTCTTCAGAATGGATTGTCTCAAATCACTTCTCAAATCGAAGCGAAATTGAACGGCAATTCACATAAGCGAAAGAATCCCCCTACTGAAGTCTCTGGCAAGCAGAAACAGCGAAAGCAGCGCGATTCCCAAGGTGCACCGGCTGCGAACGGCACCAGCGACGATAAAGATGCTTTGCTAGCTGAGATCAAGGCTCTGGGAGGAGATGAAGAAGACTGGCGCATGATCAATGATGTTGCATCTGATGATGAAGTTACAGGGTCAAAGGCACCGGTAGACAAGGGCCTGAAGGATGAGCTGGCAGCTCTCTCGAAGGAACTTGGTTTCTCCGGACTTGTACCAAATGATGCTAGCGACGAGGAAGATGAGGAGGAGGAGGAGGAGGGGGAAGATGAGGAGGAAGACGAAGACGAAGACGAGGATGATAGAGAGGAAGAGGTCAGCAACAAGAATAAGAACAAGGGCAACAGCGAAAACTCCAAAGCCCCAAAGGAAAAAGGACCCGCAGAGAATGAAATGCGAAGGGTTGAAGGCCTGGTAAGCTAACATCCTTGAGTCAATGGCATCTCTGACAACTAACTTAGTAAACTAGATTTTCGAGCCGCGCGCGGACTGGCACGTTGCCAGGTTGGCTCAATTGCCTGGACCTCAAGTCGATGACATTGGTCCTTTCATGTCGGCCATAAACTCACTGAAAGAACACGGAAAATATCTTTTGGAGACGGAGGCGGCGAAATATAGAACGACCATCTTTGCGTCCTCATCTCACAAATTTCTTGCTACCATCATGACATCTGGTACTCTTACAGACAAGATTTCCGCCCTCACCCTGGCTTGTCAAGAGTCTCCTGTTCACAACATTCGCGCATTCGATTCTTTGATGAACCTGGCTTCCAAGAAAAGCCGAGCCCAAGCCATTGGAGCTATCGGAGCACTCGTGGATATGCTCGGCCCCGGCACAGTGTTGCCATCAGACCGACGACTGAGGAACTTCCAAGCTCAGCCTGGGCTGCTGGGCTCCCTCCAACGAGCTTCCGCCAAAACTTGGGCTCCAAGCCAGCCACTTCCCGGCAAAATTACGCAAGCTCATTTGATCTCTTGGGCATACGAAGACTGGCTGAAGGATACTTATTTCAAAATGATCCAGCTTTTGGAAGTCTGGTGCTCTGACGAAATTGAATATTCAAGAATGAGAGCCGTCGACTTTGTCTATGCCTTGCTCAAGGATAAGCCTGAACAAGAGTCAAACCTCCTCACTCTCTTGGTAAACAAGCTTGGTGATCGCGACCGAAAGATATCTTCCCGAGCTTCATATCTTCTTTTGCAGCTGCAAAACTCACATCCTGGTATGAAGCCGATTATCGTGCGAACAATAGAACAGGAGATTCTCCTTCGTCCTTCGGCGGATCATCGAGTGCGTTACTATGCCATCAACACTCTCAACCAAACAATTCTTTCAAACAAAGAGCCGGCAGTAGCCGAATCTCTTCTTCGTATCTACTTTGTCCTTTTTGCTACAATTCTTAAAACGGGAAAGCTTGGAATGCCGGTAGAAGATGAACCCAGCCAGGCCCAGAAATCTGGCAAGGGCTCATTTGGAAAGAAGGGTAAACAGCCAAAGGTTGCAGCCCCTTCAGTCCCTGAAGCTGAAGCAGCTGACAAGCTTGTATCTGCTTTGTTGACTGGTGTGAACCGTGCCGCACCATTTGTAGGCACCAATGATACGGTGTAAGTACTTTCAAAACCAAATACTGCCAGTTATGCCTGTATGCATGCTAATGACTTCTCGCTAGTTTGGAACGCCATCTTGATACCCTCTTCAAGATTGCGCACTCTGCCAACTTCAACACCGGCATTCAAGCTTTACTCTTAATTCAACATCTCTCTACGACAAGAAATCTCGGTAGCGATCGCTTCTATCGGACCCTGTACGAGTCGCTCCTAGACCCACGTCTGATAACCTCTTCAAAACAGGCACTTTACTTGAACCTGTTAATGCGAGCACTGAAGAATGATGTTGATGTGAGAAGAGTCAAGGCTTTCGCAAAGCGAATGCTGCAGGTGTCAGGTCTCCATCAGCCCCCCTTTATCTGCGGCTTGCTCTATGTCATCTCCCATTTGAGGCAAACCTTCCCTGATATTTCAACGTTGGTTGAGGAGCCAGAAGAATCAGTATTTGATGATGAGGCACCCGAGGACCGACCAACATATGATGGGCGCAAAAGGGACCCTGTACATAGCAATGCTCATAGAAGCTGTCTGTGGGAAGTGGTATGTTCAACCTCTTACGATCTCACAGTATGCATTATGAATGACTAACCTATTGTCCCAGGTCCCTATTCAACAACACTTCCACCCTGCCGTCGTGAGATTCGCCTCTGCGCTGTTGGATAGAAACCAGAAAATGATGAAGCCTGATATGGATAGCCACACTCTCATCAAGTTCTTGGATAAGTTCGTCTACAGGAACGCAAAGGCCTCGGATACACGTGGTGCTTCTATTATGCAGCCTCTCAAGGCTGCCAAGGACATTGGAGATATTTGGCTTGGTAGTGGGCGCACTAGCGCGTCTACAACCCAAGTCAACTCTGCTGCATTCTGGAATAAGAAGGCAGACGATGTGGCGGCCGAAGACGTCTTCTTCCACAAATACTTCCAGCACGTTTCCAAAGAGCCCAAGGAATCTACTAAGAAGGCACGCGCGGCAGGCGGCGAAGATGGAGACGAAGATGCGGAAGAGGATGAAATCTGGAAGGCACTGGTCAATGCTCAGCCTGACATTGATGAAGATGCTTCTGATGCTGGCTTTGACGATTTGGATGAACTGGATATGGCATCTGACGACGACGACTCACCTGCCCTGTCGCTGGATGACGATGATGATGAGGACGACGAGGATGACATGGGTGTGGAATTCAATGACTTTTCAGATGAGGAGGATGGCGATGAGGAGGATGGCCTGGTTGCCCCTGATGTTGCCGATTCAGATGAGGAGAAGGTTGACAAGCGCAAGGCCAGGAGAAAGATGCTCAAGGGCCTGCCTACATTTGCGTCCGTGGATGATTATGCAGAGCTTTTGGGTGGAGAGGAAGAAGACTTGTAAAAATAGACAAAGAGAAATTAATAATAGGGAAAAGCATTCTTTTGAGGCAGCGAGAAGACTAGTGTCTAGAAATACTTGGAGCATTTGGGTGTGAGTGGTGTAAGTGGTGTAAGTGACATGTAAAGGACCACTTGATTTTTTCCCCTATCAGCTCGAGACAAATGTACGTCGTGAGATCCTTTACGAGTGCCATCTTCTTGTGGTCATAAAAATACTACTTACATTCTTGATGGATTTCTGCTATTATCGTGATTGCAGCCACGATGAATAATACAACAGCCAAAAGAGGAAAACATTCCCGTCAAAGTCACTTGATATATCCGAGGCTCTGCAACCACACCAAAACCGGGTACGCCGATGGGTCTAAGCCGCAGGGTTGGCTAGAATCGGGCTAATAGGCCACCGATAAGCCTTATCAGTCTATCTTATCGGCAAATAAATGCGCCAGCAAAGGCGTAATGGAGGGTCTTAATTTAGGCGCGCAATCGGATCGCCTTTGCCTCGGTAATCCCGCTCTTTTAATAACATCTTGTAGCTTCTTTAATTTTTATTTCAGTTTTCCTTTGTCTTTTTTCTGTTACAGAGAGGAAGTGCGAAGAAAGGTGTAATTGCAGAGAAAAAAAGAAAAGAGACATTTGGCAGAATGTTCAGTCAACAAGTTGCTCGTGGCGGGCGCCGACTCGGTCAGGTCGCTCGAAGCGGCCAACAGTCGCCGCTTGCTGCGATTAAAGGGGCTGGTCAGCGACGATGCTATGCTGAGGCGGCCGCACAGGGTGAGTCTTGACTATGTCTTTGTTCATTGAGTGGCATACAGAACGTTGGCTAACGCTGGCATCGTTTTTTCCACAGCTGCGGCAGCTCCCAAGGGACGAATCGGACGAGGTCTCGGCCTGATCCTATATGGCGCCGCCTTTGGCACCATCGGAGCAGCTACAACATGGTACTCGATGGTGCAGCAGGGCTTTTCTCACTTCACAGACGCAGAAACATCGAAGCTCTTTGTGCCCGACACCGACGATGTCCAGCGTATCGAAGACACAATCAACAACCACCCACTGGTCAAGGAACTGAGATCACGGCCCGAGTTCAAGGAATCACGGCCGCACTTAAAGATGGCGAACGGGATCCGTAACCAGAGCCTCACGGCCGGCGTCCTGCAGGGCAATGGCAAGATGGTGGTCCCGCCGATCGCATTCATTGAAGACGGCGGCAAGTCCATTGTCAGCATCACCTACATCGGAGACCAGGTATGCGGCCACCCAGGCCTCGTCCACGGCGGATTCCTGGCCACGATGCTGGACGAAGGAATGGCAAGAGGATGCTTCGGCGCTCTCCCCCACAACATTGCCGTGACGGCCAACCTGGAGGTCAACTATCGCAAGCCGACGCCGGCAAATAGCTTCCTGGTGCTTCGCGGAACGACGACTAAAGTGGAGGGACGCAAGGCGTGGTCTGTAGGAAGCATCGAGACGCTGCCGGAGCCCGGCGAGAAGCCGACAGTCTTGGTTGAGGCGAAGGGACTGTTTGTCTCGCCCAAGTATGCAGCTGTAAGTTTGACCCTCTGTCGAATGGCATTTTTCTCCCTTTTCCCCTGTATATGCATGGTGCTGACATAATTATTTAGCTGATGCCCTCAATTGTATAAGACTTTACATGGACAGCAGAGTGCTGAGAGCCGTCGAGATCAGTTGGACTGATGATGGTGGCTGGGAAATAGAAATGCGGGATGTTTCTTATTTATTTTGATTTGCATGCATTGCTCTTCTAATCTTGTTTTGAATGAAAGCGACAGGAGGCATCGGATATACACAAGACCCAACGTATACATTACATGATGGTATACGCTGTGGATATGAGATAATAGATGGTACTTGCTTAGTACCTCGAGCTATAGAGCAGACGAAGTATTGTCTTTTACAGCGATTAGAATTAAGCCTTTATAGATGCCTACCTTACCTACCTACCTAATTGACATCTTACATCCTTACATTGGTACCTACAAAACAGCCACACAAACAACTCACACTAGGTAAAATACATGCTAATACATGCTTACAAAGGCAAAGAAGGAAAAAGAGAGAAAAATACATTAGCATTAAAGAAAAAAAAAACAGCGGGGATCACATTGCGGAAGTCGGCGGTTTCGGGCTGTCGCCATCAGCCTCCTCGATTAGCACATCATCTCCCTTGGCGTAGCGTGCCCAACTATCTTGAGCAATCCTCGCTTTATATGGGGTAGAATGTGGGTTTTCTGGGCTTAGACTAGATTATAATTTTTTTTTTAAGTAGTAGTACGCGGAGAGAAGGAGACAAAGTCACGGCTGGCGATGACGGCGAGGGCCCGAATGTCATGGTGGCAGTGGTACGTATGCGGGATTCCAACGCGGCCAAAATGATCGCCCATCTCGCATATCGCCATTAATCATCCCTTTATATATCGCAACTCTGTTTCCACAACCTCCTTTCCGTCACCTTATTCCCATCTGCTCGTACGATTTTCTTTTTTTGTCCTTTTTAAAACAAGCGATTTGCGTCATCATCAGTCCCATTGGAATTCAATTTCCTTATAAATCAGTCTCATATACACAATGGCCACGTGCGTAACCATCCATTCTATTGCCCCTCCCCCGCCTTGCGACAGTGAGGCTCGCTCTCCTCCAAAAACCCATCATCACGCGATTCTCATCACTTCCCCGGATTATGCGCTCCTCGCGCAGATGCTACACACATTCATTCAATCATATAACGAAGCAAAACCAAGTAAAATGCCGTCCCGCGCTAACTTCACAATCTCAACAGCAACATCACCTGGCATCCTTCCCTCTCCCGCCGTGAGCGCAACCAGCTGTGCGGCCAGCGCGGCCTCACAATCTGGTTGACAGGCCTCTCTGCTTCTGGCAAATCCACCGTCGCCACCGCCCTCGAGCAGCACCTCCTCCACCTAGGCATTTCCGCCTACCGCCTCGACGGCGACAACGTGCGCTTCGGCCTCAACAAGGACCTGGGCTTCTCCGAGGCAGACCGCAACGAGAACATCCGCCGCATCGGCGAGGTCGCCAAGCTGTTCGCCGACTCTGCTACCATTGCCATCACCTCCTTCATCTCTCCCTACCGCGCCGACCGCGATCTTGCGCGCCAGCTGCACGCCCAGGCCAACCAGGACGGCGACGAGCCCATCCCCTTCATTGAGGTCTTCGTCGACGTGCCCCTCGAGGTTGCCGAGCAGCGCGACCCCAAGGGCCTCTACAAGAAGGCCCGCGCTGGCGAGATCAAGGAGTTCACTGGCATCTCTGCGCCTTATGAGGAGCCTTTGAACGCTGAGATTACCATCAAGACTCACGAGAACACCGTTGAGGAATGCGTTGCGCAGATCACAAACTGGCTCAGCGAGAAGGGCTACATCAAGAACACAGAGGTTAAGAACTAAAAAAAGCAATAATTAAAATAACGAAAATGCAATAACAAAAGTCACACTTGGGTTCAAGAGTAAGATAGGGACGCTCATGGTATATGGGCTGTAAATGCTATTCGCCTTCGTCACTCTAGACTCCTTTCTTAAAAGGTGGATTGATTGATATAGAAGGGGGGGAAGGAGATAAGTGAAAAATAGTCTTTAGAAGGAAGATGAAACGACAAACATAGAATACAGGCGCATGACGCTTTTAGAAAGAAATCCTCTCTATACCCGCTTCAGGGAAATTCAGCCTCATAATAAACAAAAGCCGTGTACTCGTGTCCTTCGCCGGTCCCTAATCCCGCTGCAGCCATCTCTGAGCTAAGGGCGGCGTCGTCTTTCGTGACCCTGCCATGCTTGTCCCTTCCGAATGCATTTCCACCCAGATATGAGTACTTTGAGTCCAGCGCTGCCTTTGCCTTGGGGGCCAGCTTTGGCGTCGTCTGTTTCAGATGTAGTTTAGTATACATGGATAAATAGTAACGTGGCATCAAGTCAAAGAAGCAATCAGGGGTATGGGGCAGGTCATGTCAAATGGGTAATTAGAAATAAGGGGAAGAAGATGGCATACCTTGATCAGAGCTGTAGCATAGTCCAGCGGCAATCCGTACCGCAACACGGCCTCGACAAAGACACGCAGGGTAAGGACATGCACCCAGATCATGACACTTTCGCTCCACCCGGTCCTTCCCATGCGCAGAGCCTCGCCGCAGACCTTGCGCTCTTCGTTGGTTACACGATCCAGCTCCCGCTGCTCTTCTTCACGGCCACCTTCGACATATTTATACTGACGAGGTGTCCACTTTTGCTCTCGGCACTTGTGGACGAACTCGGCGCTGTGCTTCTTGAAAGTCACAACGGCAAACAGCGTGAACTCGTCGTCATGGTCGATTTCCACGGATGATCGGGGCACTACCATGGGTGCGAGGGTTTCGTAGCTCTTGATAAAGTCTTTCTTCGCATTCGTCGGCACGGCGATGAGGTGAGTCTCAAGGTACTCCGAGTCTTGAACGAGCAGTGATGGCTTTACGATCGGGGTGAGAGATTTCGTCGCGAGAGTGCCACTGCAACCGAAACAGGCCAATTAGCTAGGAACAATCGGGTAGATGCACAGTGCCTACTTTTGTCTCCTTTGGAGCTGTGCTAGATTCGTCTTGATGGCATTGTACTGGTTGAACTTGGACTTGACGTCGTTGTCGACTGTGTTGAGCTCCTGGATCGCGGTTAGGATGAGCTTCTCTTAACAGATACGACGTTGGACCCGGCAGCAAGGAGAGGAAAAGGGAAAAGGGCACACCTTCTGAAGAGTGCCAATGAGATCAGCAATGGGCTTGTCGGCTCGGTATCTCATCTTATTCCAGCTAAAGTTGCGCAGGTAGTGATCGGTTGGCTCTGCCACAAGTTGTCAGCCCCACCATCCATATCATCCATCTAGAAGTGCATATCTGGCTCGACTGACTGTCATTGACCATCTTGTACGACGCCATCCGGTCCTCGTCATTGTTGAGCACCGTGCGCAAGGAATCCGCAACCTTGGCGACGACTGACTGGCAGGCGGCATCGAGCTTGGCCAAGTCGTCGGCTTGCTGGACGAGCAGGTCTAGAGTTCCGATTTTGAAATCCGGGATGCCAAACGGCAACACAGTGCCATTGTCGGATGTGATGGTCGCGCTTAAAGACGAGATTGCTTCATCGCGGTCCCCAGAGTCGAACGCACTCTGAGGGAGCGATATCAACGCATATTTTGACATGGCGGTGGTGTCGAAAACGGAGGTAGAAGTAGACCCGACGAGGAGAAGACGAGGAGAATAAGGCGAGAAATAAGGAACGAGGCAAGGCAAGAAGGGAAGGGAGATCAGATAGATGAAGACTCCCACGTGCAGGCCCAGATAGCAATCGCAGCTTTAACCTTGAAAGAGAAGCACCAGCGCCCGAGAGAAGCTTCGATCGACAGCTTAGCTACATGTATGGATTGCGACGCAGAAGCAGTTCGCGAGCATTGCCTTAGTGAGGTCCAGTGACAGTCTAAGGTAGCTAGCAGCTTTAGTGGTGGGGGCGGCGGTAAAGTACTCAGTACGAGGAGATACGTGCAGGGGACGATCTGAGACAGGCGGCTCAAAGTACCGAGTACCTCAACTGAGACTCCCCCGTTAAGCGCCAGCGCGCCTTGCGTGGAATAAACTCGGTATTGCGCACCACTGCAACGGCTACGGAGTCCCCCGTACCTTGACACTTACATACATACGCCATACAAATACAACCCGCATATAGAAATATGCATCTATGCAATGCTCTGTTCCGTGGCGCTGCCGCCCCCCCGAAACATGCATACGAACCACGCACCGCCTGCGCTAGTCCCGTCTGGGCCGGCAACATCAAGAGGCACGATTTGCGCCGTGCACCGCCAACTCTTCTGGTCAGGCCATGGACATGACAACAGCCTGCAAAGCGCGACCTCAAGGCGTCTGAAGCGATACAAACGACCGTTGACCGCCCCGCAATTCCGGACCATGTGAGGCGCCCCGAGACGGCAATTCCGGGGCCAGTTTGTTTGCTCTCGCTCGTCTTCTCCATCGTCCTCTGCCAAAACACCATCTTGTCTCTGCCCTAAACCCAGGCGATCCTCTGCATCCTTCTCGAGCACCAATTCGCCTCGCCCACGCGTGGGCATGAAGTGGTCTGCGGGCGCATCATCCCGGGACCTCTCCCAGCGCCATGGCCGCAGCAATAGGTTCGTTCCCTCGTCTGGTGCTTTTTCCGCCACCGTCCCGGCTCGTGTCGTCGCTAACTTGCCCGTGGCAGCTTCTGCGACCATCATCCTCGGCGATTCTCCCGCGACTGAAGATGTAGCCCCCAAAGCTGACGGCGCGCCGGAACCGTCTGCAACTCCCGGCCAGCGGTCTTCGACGCCGATCCACACTTCCAGTCATGGTATGTAGGCGCAATGCTTCGTTGGGATCGGTCGAGCGGCTTTTGAGAGAATGAATATACTTATTGCAATGCCTAGATGTGACCGACGCCCCGGATGGAGCCTCCATCCATACTACCGATGGCCGGGTCAAGAATCCCGTACCCAGCAAACTTAAGGGCAAGGCTGACAACAAGAACGGCAACTTTGGCGTGATGCACATCGATATAAATAGCTCACAAGCCGCCTTACGGAATGCTGCCGCAAAGCGCACAAGTGAGGAGACGGAGGCTGCGGCGAGGCTGGCCAATATGCGCGGCTATCAATCCATCAAGCGTAGCAAATTGGCGTGGAATCCACCAACCGAATCAGACCCGCGATCTTCAGCCCCGGCGTACGGAGCTTCGCAAAATGGCTATCTCAATTCTGCCTACTCGCTACCTGGACGCACCCTGGGACCTTTACCGCATGAGGTCAAAGCTGAGCAAGCTCGACTCCTCACTCTACTACGCAGTTTAAATCCTATGGTGGTGGTGGATCAGCTGTGTAAAGCGCTGGCATACTTTGGAGGCATTCCCGGCGCGCCTTCATCGCACGAATTCGACTTCCCAGAAAGCGGACGCAACAATGGTCAGGGATCCATTTTTGTCGGCTGGGTCGCCGAGATATTCCCTCCAGTCGAGGGGAACCCTTCAGCTCTAGCGCTGCATCCGTCTCTACAAACCGCAGACATAGCCTCTGCCGCTGCTCCTACCGCCGTCGTTGCTCCGGATGTACCTACATCAACCCAGGCTCCTGCTTTATCCGATTCCACCAACACAGCCGCTCCTCCTGCTCACCCAGCCTCTACAGCCTCTCTGTCTGAACCTGCTCCCAATCCATCAGAGGAACAGAATGCCACTGGTGAAGCTACCGTAGCTCCTATTAAAAGACCTCGAGGACGGCCAAAGGGGAGTAAAAGCTCCAAACCTCGCATAGATAAGGGCATTAAAAAGTCAGATCCGGCCCATTCGTCCAGCCAAGTCGATGGAGCTGGCTCCCAGCTATCTCAATCTGATCTGGGGAGAAGACCCGATGGATCTATCGAGCAATCCCAAAACGGACTCGCTAACCCTACGTATCATACCGACATGCCAGGCCATCTTGATCCCGACTCTAGTATCATGAGCACTCCGGGAACGGGCAAGAAGAGAGGTCGCCCCAAAGGGTCTAAAAATCGACCAAAGAGTACTCCTGAAGCTAGCCAAGCGGCTGCAGAAGCGCCTCACACCTTGCTACCTGCTTCTTCAACCTCCAATCCCATTACGCAGTCTCCTTTATCGCACAAAGCGACAGAGAGCCAGAATAATATTTCATCCTTTGCAAGTACGATGCCTCCCAGGTCAGAACAGCAGCAACATCCCTCGCCCCCATTGCCAAAGAGCGCAACAACGCAGCATACTGCACACATGGCCAGCCATGCTCCTCAGGGAAGTCAGGCAGCATTTCCGGCTGTGAGTAGCTGGGCTGGAGGGGCAATGCAATCTTTGGATCAATTCCGCTCCATCAACAATCACTCACATCCGAAGAAACGAAAGGGTGGTGATCCGGCTCAGGTGGCTAGAGAGTCCTTGGCAACGATCACAACAACTGACGCTTCATCGCATATGCGACAAGGCGATGATACACCGCTACATATCGCTACGTCTGATCAGACTAGCATGAAACGCCGACGAGTGTCGAGAGAATCGCATCAGAATCCTATCTTTAATAATATTGACTCTCAGCCCGGCCGAGTAGGTATGACCACATCGCCTGTCCTGAATAACAGCTACAACGGCATCTCTCAAACCATGGCTTCCAACAGCTTTGATACCCAACTAGCTACTGCTGCTGTGAGACAAGCTTCGAATCCACAGCATTTGCAACAGCAGCCGCAGCAGCAGCAACACCACCACCATTCGCAGCGGTCACCAACCCAGCCTCAGGGGCAAACTCAGTCACTCCAAAACCAGCCGCAGTCTCAGCAGTATACACCTCAGAGACCTCATCAGCAGAATGCAGGGATGCGGCCTCCACTACAGCTCCAGCAGGTTGGACATTTGCCTCCAGGGTCTTCGAGGCCTAGAGCGCCGAGCCAGATGTACGGAAGTAGCCCAACGAGCATGTCCTCTCAAGGCTTTTATAATCAGGCTAGACAGCTGCCGGGCCAGTTAGGACATGCAGCCTCCAATAGCGGTAGCTTTGCTAGAGGCACCGGTAATAGCCAAACTTCGCCGTTCGGGTCTTCATCCAATATGGCAAGACAGAGCTCTGACGACGCCCGCACATCCAGCTTATCACAGCAAGCATCTTTGGCAATTTCGCGCAGTCAATCGGGCCATACCCCCACAGCTCGCCACCCATCTTCTGACTTCGCCAGCAGCCAGCAAGTCCCCGCAACTTCGGCTTCGGCGCCTACAACATCGAGTCTAGGCCATTTCCCGTCTTTCACGGAACATAGCTACCTTGACATGGATTACGGCTTGAACGAGCGCGACGTGCAAGACTCTGCGGCAGCATTCGGCGACTCTACGCCGCTGGATGTGACCTTGGTTGAGCGTAACATGAGAGAGAGGTTATATCAAGCCATGAACCGCCAATAGGATGACTCTTTAGATGGTCGTGACTTTGATATCCCACCTTTTTTTTTTTGTTGGTTAACTGTATACGTTTGGCGTTGTAATGAGAAGAAAAAAGAATGTAACGCATGGGAGGGACTTTACCAACGGCAGAATCTCACCCCCCTTTTCCCCCTTGAAGCAAAACAGTGTTCTCTTTCGGAGATTTTTCTTTTTCTTTTTCTTTTTCTTTTTCTTTTGGCGTACAAATAATCAGGATGGGTTTCAGGGAGTTTAGGCAAACATTGTTTTGTTTATTTTCCTATTTTTTTTTTCTGGGCAGATGAGACTTATGATGAGAGCCTGCATGCATGGTGCTATGATTTTGTTTTCACCTTTTTTTTTTTTTTTCTATTTACCCTACTTTTTCACAGATGAAAAAAAAAAAGTTTCGATCTTTTGAAGCGAAGAGATGTATCTTGGGAGAAGTTTCTCTTATTTTTTGTGTGCCACGACGACTGAAGCGGGGGACAGCAGAGCCTTAGACACAATACGACAAATATGGTCCAATCATTATCATCTAGGTAGTCACACAAAGGGTGTTATGTGTGTATATACGTTTATGTATATTCATATATATATATATATATAAGTAAAGAGTCACGAGCGAAATAAAAGAGTACATATCAGTTTAGATTTGAAATATGTTTTCTGTATTTTTTGCGACCAAAATAGATTTCAGCCGAGAGCCAAAAGGTTTTTTCTTCTTCGCTGAAGATATCGAGAATGAATGAGAGTATACAATACAAAAAAAGAAAAGTTGGCTTGTCAAAAAACAAAGAGAGAAAAGAGAAGAAGAAAAAGAAAGAAAGTAGAAAACAAACAAGCTTGGTTTACCAGATGAGATAAGACAAGATAGAGAGATTTTGCGCAAGATCTATGCATGCGGCTAACAGCTGCGCCTATGCAGGATAAACTAATTTTTCAACCCCAGGCATGACAACAGATCAGGTAGGCATTTAATAGCCAAACACAAAAGCAATAGAAGAACAAGAAGAGGAAAAAGGAAAATCTTTAAGAAGGAAGGGATATGACGAGTGATATAGTTTGAAAAAAAGGAGCACCAAACAAAAAGCCACAGTATAAAGCCCAAGTAATCCACACAACCATTGGAATCCATATCTCGCGGATTCTTCCCATACCCGAAAAAAACGCCTCGTAAATGCTTCTTTGTGTCAAAATGGACACACATACACAAGGAAATAATAGTGTAAGCAGAAGAGTTCTTGCTTTAGTATCAGAAAAAAAAAAAGATAAGACGCTCGGTCGTAACGAGCATGAATATATATATATAAAGCGGAAGAGAGGTGGAGGTAAGCCGTAAATATCGTCGGTGAGATTGATAGGGGAGATTATTTAATCTCCATCGTCGCCGAGAGCTGCGGCTGGCGGCTTTACAGATTCGGACATATGGCGACCATAGTACCATTCGTCTTCTTCGTCCAGGCCATCCTCTCCAATAAGGTCCAGCATAACCTGCTGGTTTCGTTTTATATCTTGCGGCCGCTGAACAATCTTCCGTTCCATAATCATGGCCTCCGCCGTTGCCAACCATATTTGTTGTAGCTGTGGCAGATCTCCCAGTAGAGTCTTGGCCTGGTCGCGATCGAGAGGAGCCATGGGCGCATCAGCCGAAAGGCTGCTGTTGAAGACGCTATATGGGACAAAGCCTCCGTTGTGGGTGGAATCTACTGATCCCCACGGGCTCCTACGGCCCCCTTCGCTGAATGATGATCGGTTCGGAGGTCGGTCGCTACTTGTTGACTTCTTTCGCCCAAATCCTTTCAATCCTAGCCGGCTGCCCTTGACAGGTGCTTCGACGACAGGTTCCTTGGTAAGAGAGCTGAACCAAACATCAACAGCAGCCCGTCGGTTGTTATAGCCCTTTGTCTCCCACAATCTTTCCACTTGACGAAGGCCCCCCAGGCACAAGATGGCCACATGAACCTCGTCGGGAGGTCGTTCCCTCAGGTAGCCACGAAGGGATCGTTCCACTCGACCAACGTACGTCGGCGGTCGCAGGCGGCGGCAGAAGGAGGAAATGATGAGCGGGAAAACTTCATGTACTCTCAGTAACGTCCGGTTGTCGTACATGTTCATGATTTCCGTTTCGATCGGGTTCACCGTGTACGGCTCCTTTAGCAGGCCATTCCCCTTTTCCGCAATGTATTTCAGGTGTAATTTCCTGTAGGTTTCGAAAAAGTGGAAAACGGTGAAGAGCAGGGGAATCAGTCGTCGGCGCATACGTTCGTGCTGCGGTGCGAAGGCTAATTTCTGAGCTTCCGTCGTCCTGAGGAAGATGTCTTTCGTAATCCATTCGCACATCAGATATGATAGCTTGGCCGCAACATGAAGGCGATGCCATAGGCCACACAGGTAGTGGAAATTAATGTCGGAAGAGTCTCTAAGCGGGTACAGGCGAGTGGCGTAGGCGGGTATATTATGGTCGAGGTGATATCGTACAATAGGGACTTCGTTGAGGGTGATGAGCGCATGCCATGATTTCGAGGTTAAGCGGAGGTTAAGGATATCGGTTAGAGGGAGAGACGAGACGATCTGGATCTGAAGTTCGCTCGGTAGTGCGAGTAGTAGCTGATCAAGAGGAACACTACATGTGGAGAAGAAAACAAACTCAAAATTAGCATTTAATTAATTTAACCTTGTTGTTGACGGGTTGAAACAAGACGAGACGAACCTTTTTCGCGTCGATTCCGTGGAAGCTCTTGAATGCGCTATAGATGTTGCTTGTGCCGCATCGGATTTGGAATGCAATAAGGATACTTTGTGTCGGATACTGAAGAAACGGCTCTTATCGCGTTTCGAGTCGGCAGGCTTGACAGCATCGTATTCCGCCGGTTTCGAGTCTCGCAGCGGCAGGATAAATCTCGACGCGGAGGAGGCGTGGATGGTGGTGGTCGCCGTCGTCGCGGCGCTGGATTCCGCATGTTCCGCCTGCTGCTGGTTGTTGGCATGCAGCTGGTTGAGCTTCTCAAAGTAGCGCTCAGAGGCGAACTCGGTGATGTGAGGCGGATCCATGGCGGCGGCGCGGCGCTGATGCTCAGCCATGGTGGGCGATGGCGATGGCGATGGCGATGGCGACGGAGGCCAAGAAGAACGAGTGACGAGGTGCGATTCTATTCGGGTGACGAGCGGCCGCGCTGGCCAGCTCGGAGGGTTGAAGGCGTCTCTATTGCTGGGCGCAGGGAGAGAGCAGCGGTCTTAACATGGCGGGGAATGGTATGGCGACGCCGCCCGGTAGGGAGGGAGAGAGGAGAGGGGAAGGGGATGCGGCGAAGGATGCGGCGACGGCAGCGTCAGCTCGGCGACGGCTCACGATGCGTCTGTTGTTTTGTCTCGTCTTGTCTCGTCTCGTGCTGGGCCGGGTCGCTCTGCCACTGTGTCGTCCGTCGTCAGGTAGAAGCACGCGACGGGATCGGTGCGGATGCGGATGCGATTTGGAGATGCGAGGCGGAGAAAACAAAAACTGAAAATGCAGGTGCTACGCGATGCTGGCAGGACAAGGCTTCTCGACGGGCTGGGCGAGGATGAGGAAATGAGGAGGACCAGGCCCGACCAGTCCAAGTGTGGGAGTAAGGAACCTGCGATAATGGGGAAGAGAAACGAACGAGTGGATGTTGGCATGTGTGGGCAGGTGGAACAGTGGAACAGGCAGTGGAACAGGCCCGCTAGCAGCACAGCTTAGTGGGAGACGGGGGATCTTGGGAACGCTGGGGACTCCAAAAAAAAAAAAAAGAAGAATAGAAAACAGAGACTGGCAAAAGGGCCCTCTGCAGGCGCTGCAACCTTTGCGAAGGCTCAATAAGGGCGAGGGAATGCGCGAGCGCTGATTCGCCCAGGCGGCCGTTTGGCCGGCGTAATAGTGGAGCGGCACGGAAAAAGGTGCTGGAGCCAGCTTGGGCGCACAGTGCGCGGCGCGCGGGTGCAGCTGGAGCCTTCAGCGCAGAGCCAGCACAGAGCCGTTGCAGAGCCAGCGCAGAGCGAGCGCTGCGTCGGGCCTCGGGAGCACCCCAAATCAGGGCAGCTCCGTACAGTGCGCCGTCTACCTGGGGCCAACGTCCGGGGCATCTGGGGCTGGCGTCTTTAGGAGAGAGGGGGGCGCCGCCTCCGCTTCCAAAGAATGCCCCCAAGAGACGTCTGCTCAGGTCTTTCGCCCTCTGTGGGGCCAGGGCAGTCGGGCCGCACAGTAGCGCCGCGAGCGAATCCGCACGATGGCAGGTCCCCAGCGCCAGCCATGGCAGGGGAAAGTCTATCCGTGGCAAAGCTTCGGCTGAGACTCGCTGGTACCCGTCGCATGTACTGCACTGGGTAGCATCGCCAGGCCGTGCTGCCAATGGCCAGTGGCCAGTGGCCGGTGCCTTTCCCCCGAGGTACTTTCGTAGTGACCTCTTGGTGCGAACACTTGCAGTCGTCGCGTGCGCTGCTGAGATTTTCGCATTTAGCCGAACAAAGCCAAGGCGTACGGTACCGGCTAGGAAGGGTACGTACTACTTAGGGTGTAGGCCAGCGACGCCGTCACAATCAAGCTTCATTCTCCAGACGTCAGCCCAATCCGCCGGCGCCGCGCAACGTGCGCAACGTGCGCAACCACGCAAAGTCAGCAAAGGGGGGAAAGTTTAAAAACAGAAAAAAAAAAAAAAAAAAATCCAACCACGGCCTCTTTTCGCGACGTCGAATATTCTGCTTCCCCCGACCGAAGCGCAGCGCCTCGCTAGTCCCGTCAAGAGTCGTAGTGCTGGCTGCCATCCAAAGCGGCTGCCTGCTCGCTCGTGGCCGTGTGCTGTGCTCGTGCTCTGGCCACGCCATACAGTAAATTGCATGCGTACGAGCCCACTTCAAAAGTCACTTTCGGGCCAAATCGCGATCCACAGCCGCAAAGCATCCCCGAGATGGTCGTGGATCCAGATAACAGTTCCATAGAGATAAAGACTAGGCGGGTGTCGCAAATGCTGCTAGCACTGCTAGCTCTACTAGCACGCTGCTCGTCATTCACCTGTCGCAGGGTCGCCATGAGCAGGAGACCCCAGAGTCGGTACAGTACAGTACAAGCAGCCAGCCAGCCATCGTTGGTCCGCATGGCCTTGCTGCCAAGTAGGTACTACTCCTCGTATTGATGCAAAGGCCGTGCGTCGCGGCCTCCGGACAGGAGACAACAAACAACGCACACCACGGCTGCTACGACGAATAGGGCTCAATGGCCCCAGGCGTGTTCCGAGTGCCATTTTCTAGCTCCCTGCGTGCTGCCCTGCGTGAGATGCAAGCGCCCATTCATGAAACCGCTTTAATTCATTTGCCTCGTGCGAAAGCCGCCCGCGACAACTCAATTCCCGACGTCGGGGTTTTGCCAATGGCGGCAATTGCGTGGAATTGGAACGTCATGCGGAGTTGAAGGATACCATACAGTAGTCTGCCTTCTCATCTCTCACTATCTCTTGTCTCCTTCTATCTGGTTAGGCCGTGTGACGATAACATGAGAGCATAGTACCACTACTACTACTAAACATCGACGTTGCCTCATCAATCGCGGTCGACAAGTCGGTCCCATGGGTCGATGAACACGGAATGATGACTACGGGATGTTGACTACGGGATGATGACTACAGGATAATCTCCCCACGCCCTGTACTGGCATCTCCAAAGAATCACGTCCGAGTGTCCAACTCACTCTTTATGCCGTGCGTCAACATACACGGATCGGTGATTGTCCATGCACTCGACGCCCGTCGCGCTATTATCCCAGCCGTGGCGTTGCGGCAACGCAATCCGTGCCGGCCGAATTTTCCCTTGGGGATGGAGATCGAGACACGGATACACATACATAATGCTCCGTACACTACGGATAGGGCTGGAGAATGAACAACTGGGCATAAAGCGGCAGCTTTGCTCCTGGGTCTGGTCTTGTAAGGGTAGCGTGAGAAGGGACCAAGAGACGAGACGCAGCAGGAGGGAGGAAGCCACCGCGGCCCTACTCCGGCCGTTTTGGTGTCTCATAGAGTTGTCGATCCAGACACGAGAGAGCAAGACGGCGGCAGCGAATAGCGACTGGCCCAGTCCATCCATGCCCTTCCCCCGACAAGCAGCCCCCCACACAACCACGGCTCAAAGTCTCTTGGAGGACGTTGCACAATAAGATGGGCAGCGCAGTGGTGGTGGTGGTGGTGCTACGTCGCATCTCCCTGCTTTGCCTCTCTCCAGTTACTACTGTAGAGTAGGTACATGCCAGCAACCCAGTCTTGACGGAGCTGGCGCCGGTGCTGCCCTCATGGCATCTCGGCAGATGGGGCTGATCATGAAATCATTAATTCATCGAAAAACTACCGAAGCCGCCTCCCCCTTTCTCATTAGCTGCCTACCTAAATCCGTCGACAGGCGTCCAAAGTAGGTAACTTGATCATCTCTGAAACGGGCAATGATGAGCAGCATGGCGGGAAAAAAAGGTTTCTGAATCATGTCAAAAACTGGTTCTGCCGGAACATGGCACATATGACGCCTGGGGCTGCCTCGGTCAGGAAAAATAAGGCCGTCGCCTTCGCCGGGCATATCTCGATTCAGGTGCCTACATACTGGGTAGCAGTAGTAGTCTAATAGGTTTGGCATTGCATGTAAGAGCCTCTCTGGATCGCCCGCAGCGGCGGGCCTTGGGGCACTGTGGCCGTTTCGAATTGTAAACTGTGGTCCGGCATCGAGCAGCGATCTTGCAAACCCCCGGAGCTGTCAAGGTCAAGGGGAGCTTGGCTTTTGCTTTGTATTTGCTGACAATGATCTATTTCTGATACCTATACGGAATTCCAGAAGTATGAAGAGACAAACCTTGTATGACCAGCCACCACCTGCCAAATGTCAAATGACAATGGCTTCAAAGCCCCAATGCCAGTGTCATACCTAATACTGGTACCTACCTAGTACAGTAGAAAAAATTACTGTCACGTGATGCCGAACCCTCCGGTCCCCAACCCGGATCGCGGTGACGTACGTCCAGGAGAATCAAGGTGAGCGATGGACAGCAGCCAATTGGTCCCCATCAATCGCATTCCTATCTCGGCGGGTTCGGAATGGCCCCAGCGAGAACCAACACGCCAGAGTGCTTATCAGTGCAGCCTTTTCGCCTGAAATACTCCGTGCAAACAGCGAACGGTCCGTACCTATCAACTGCTGCTCGTACGGAGCACAGCCAGAGAGTAATCAAAGTCGTAATGCGGCGGGCGCTCTTTCGTTTGAGATTACCTCATCCATCTAACCCCAGGAAGGGAGCAGAATGCAACCTCAGACGGAGCTTTACTAATACCTACTGCCACTGTGCTCCCCGTGGCATTACTCCATTGGTACGGGCAACTGGTTAATGCTCTGGAGGCATCAAGCCCGGGCATTGGGTTCGAATTCCTTCGAGCAACCTTATGGCCAAGGCGTTACGGACAATTACCTACCTGCCACTAGGTAAATCCTAAACTCCTGCAAGGGTCTCGGTAGTAACACCGAGAAGAGCTGGAGATGCAGGTGAAGAGCAGTTCACGTCAAGCAAATCACAGAGCACCGTGAGGCATGTGAAGAGCAAAGCTCCGCTGCGCTAGGAATAGCCCGCAATGCACAAGACGTTTCAATCTCGCCTCGTCGAAGGACCGATACGGGCCAGCTTCAACTTCCGGATTGGCCAAGCTTGCCCATGCACACCGATGGGTTGGTTTCTCGGAACATTTTGTCTTGGTAGTGCATGTAGCATTTGGCTCTTCTATCTGGTCTCTTTTTACCTAATCGCAGGTAGGTAGCCCAAAGCGCCAAGGATCAGCAGGATTGGGAGCAACATAGTACCGCCGGGAGACACTTCCGTTGCATTCTCTCGTTAATGAAACCTCCCTCTCGGAAAGGCTGTGCTACCCTGTTTGGGGCGTTTATAGGGCCGTTGTTGGATTTCATTGGCGCAGCTAATGGGCGTATGATTCTGGCTAATTCTCCTCGTCGGTGAGCATCAGAAAAGGAGGCTTGCAGGACAACGCGCAGCAACACACACTGGAAGAGAAACACGTTCTCGGAAATATTTTCCGAAGCAGCCCCCATGCATGGAAAGCCGTCTCTCCTATCAGGAGCTAAACTGGTAGCCTTGGCGGGAGAACGCCACAGTCCTCCACTCTGTGTCTCTCTTCGGCCGGACTTATTACCTAGGTATATTTTAGAGGGGCTTGAATCTTTCTTTTTGTTCCAACCATTGGAGCCACTACTTGGGACTGGGGCAAGCTGCTGTTAGTACCTAGACTATTAATCTAACATGGACGGAGACACTTATATGGGGTCTCCAAGCATACTACAGTACAGTACTGTAAGTCTCGACTTAATCAGATGGCCAAGGTACATTGCACAGGACCTGATAATCAATCATCCGGATGTCGGGTCTGCTTTGGCCTGACACAAATTCAATGTCCCAGGATACAGCCAGACGCTACCTAGTATGGGATTTAGTATGTGCTACCATACTCCTACTATGCCCAATGCAACAAACTTTGAGCGACGGGATATGCATGACTTTAGCCGTTAGATTAACCAGCCTTTGCTCTAAACAATGAAAATTCCCGGAGCTGAGGATATTTAATGGCAATAGCCATCTGTAGGATCCAAGAACCGCGTTTGGCCCAGAGTTCCACCTCCACGCAGATAAGACAGTACTACTACCTGCTAGGTATCACGAATGAGCACACTTCCACTTCCTGCGCCGAAAAAACAGATGAACAATGCGAGATCGGTAATCACGGCTTCATTCCGGAGGCACTTTCAGATTGGCCGCCAGATTTTTCTCCAGGCATTTTTTGGTCCTCAGCTGATGCGCGCGGCGCCGATAGGGCCTTCTCGGCGTTTTTAAGGTGGCGAGTGGAGATGGAATTTCACGGCGCAACTGTCCAGATCGCTTAGCCACCAAAGGCCGCCTGACGTCTGTGCATCATGTAACGTCTTTTTGGCTTTGCTCCGTAATATCTGCCACCTTGCTGGTGAGAGATGTCAGGTCGTGGTCTGGAATAATACGTGTAGCCTCTTGTTGACCTCAACTTCGCAGCCAGGTTGATTCGCTTATACTCGTCGTTTATCGTTCCGCAACTCCAACCGGGGAAAAAAAAGAAGGGTTTATTACTGCTGCTGAGGGGATGGTGATGTCGCCATCTCATGCGGTGTGCTATTTATAGCGTTTCTTGACGGTGCAGCTGATAAGAGAGCTGTACCACCGAGGCATCAAGAGAGCCCTGGCCAGCAGCTCGCTTGAAGTACAGGAGTACGTTGGTCTGGCCGCGTTGTCGAGCTACGTGGTCACGAGGATGAAGGAAGCAGAACCTGGCTTACTTCTCCGTATCCACTACTGCTACACGAAGGAGAAAATGGCAGTGTTCCTCTCGGTGATAACAGCTGGAACACTTGATTATGTCCTTGTGTCCGGGAGAGATGATGCTCAGTGATCCGAGTTCCACCGGGAGATTGTAAAAGAACGTTCTAGCCCAGAGTAAATTCATGAAATGGGACACATATTGCCTTCTTATCGAATACCAACCTGATAGTAGACGTAAAGGATATTGGAAGAAGAAGTAGGAAGCAGTAGGAAATACTTACTCGGGTATTCATACAGAACAGAAGACAGATGTGGCCACTGACCAAAAGTCTGCAGCCGTTCTATATGAGGTTATCTCGAAACAGGAACTCAGGAGTCATATTTGTAAAAGATCTTCTATAAACGTATTATATACTATACTTTGTTTGTGTATGGATTAGAAAGAAAGGAGGGGTAATATGTCTCATACTATGCCATGTCTGAAAGATTTACTCTGTCTATACAGCAGTTTTTAGAGTGCCCCCCTATTGTCTTCCATGACGAAGAATATTAAGCGATATCAGAGTGCAGAAGCACTGTAGCATACTATATTTTACTCACTCAAGTTTTATTTTGCAGTGATCTTGTAAAAAAACGTTGTAGATCTTGAAAAAGCATTTGTTTCTCTAATTCAGGGTAGCATACCGGAGAGTAGTCACAGACTTCTGGTCAGATGATAAAGACCACGCAAACTGGAAAATTGGCCATAATTCTTTAATAAGACATGATCAAATCAAATGTATAGATGAGTATTTTTGAGTAAAGATGCCGTTGAATAACTTTGGTAGATCTGGTGGTAGAGAATGTGAAAAGCCGAGATTTAGTAGTTTGTCGAGGTGGAAGTAAGCCTCGCATACTGTCTTGTTGGTATAAACGTCAGCTTAACTAGTAGGTTTGAGAATCATCGGGAGGATATTTGGCATTTCCAACGCTCCAGAAAGAAGCTCGAAATGACGTTCTTGTCTATTTAGGGAATTGTTGTTCAAAGCCCTTGTTTCGTTATCCAGCACCCCAGCTGTAGCTAAAGTCGCAAATCTACTGCCTCTACTGCCTCTACTGCTTCTAATGCTCAATATTTCCGCAATATTTATTATTTCTACTACCGCTATATTATTTATATATGTAACATGATAGGACTCTTTTATTATTGAGGCACTTCTCGAAAAGAAATGTGGCTGTAGAGAGCGAGCCAGTTAAACAAACTCCCTTTTCCAAAGCAAGACATTTGGCTACAGTAAGTCAAGTGGTTTTAGGCCAGTAAAAAAAGAAAGCAGAAGACAGCTTCCATAGCGAGAAATATGAGACGAGCTGAGGGGAAAAGGTTAACGGGGAGAACTGATGCCCGGCACAGTAGGCCACGATGAGTAATTGTATACCCAGCTTGGAATGCACGGTAAACGAAGAGGGGTAGGCAGACCTGTCGATCATATTGTGCGAGCCTCTCCCAAACACCACATTTGCCGCCGGTACCAGAGCCGATATAGTGTTTAGGTGTATTCCCAGGTTTCTCCATGAGAATGATATAAACTGCACAGATATTCTTACAGCCTGGCTTGGTGTTAGGAGAGCGAAAAAAAAAAAAAAAAATCCAAGGATAGTGGAGTTGGCGACAGAAGAACATTGAGGAGATTAGGAGGGAAAGATAGGGCGTATCAGTGAAAGCCTTTTGAAAGTATTCCTTGTTACCAAGTAATGTCTTATATTCAGGGCAAGGACGAGTTGGGACATCTGAGGTGACAGTAGGCCAAGTATATAGATTGACCAACTCTTGAGTAGTGAAAGGTTCATGGGATTTAAACCTTTTGATGCCGATGGGTTCTTCAGCCTAAAGCAGTTCTTCAGCGCCGAGGGATTCTTCGACATCAAGGACCGTTGAATGACTGACAAGGGCGGTGACATCGACATCCATAACATCTTCAGCATGAACAACCTCTGTAGAATGACTGGGCGCTGGGGAGGACTTGGCTATGGCTGGATTGCTAATGAGGCTGGAATCAAATGGGAGGAGATACGAATTCAGGTGAAGATTCCGCCGTCGCCTTCTTCCTACCTATAGGTAGAAGAAGATGATGAGAAAGAAGATGATGCCGCTGCATTAACATTTCGTCATTTTAGTATGCTCATATGGCCTGTATATTTCCATTTTATAGTCCCCAATGTCACAAATCCCTGTACTCTGATATATTATGTGGCCGAGTTTATTTAAACACCTGCCGTTAAACAGCATCAGACAAGCTTTTCCAACTCCTGCTCTTCCAGAGCTTCTATCATACGGTCAACATCAAAACCATCACCGTCCCAACCGCCTCTACCCGCAGGATCTACGAGCCACGAACTCGGCCCAACCAGCCGACCAGCTCCCAGCGGCGTTTGAAACCAATTCATCGTCCAAGTGTCAGGCCTCCACGGATCGGGGAAAAGGCCAAAGGCATCTCTCTCTCTTCTTTCCAAGTCCATAATAAAGCCTATGGCCGTTTCTAGCGAAGTCCTAACCATTCCTTGGCCAGCCCCCACGTAGCCATCGATCTTGGCTGCGATGGGTAAGAAGGATATAGGGGCGCTGAGGCCCTTTTCGATGCCGGTGCGAACCAGGTAGACTGGAAGTTCCGCAACCTGAATCGAGTCTTCCCCATTATACGCCTTGGAACAAAATACCATTACCAGTGCTTTAAATAGCGGCTGCAAAACGTAAAGAGCTGGTCGCGCAGGGAGCGCCGTCACCATGGCATATGGCTCGCTAAAGCGACGGCGCAGGTTTTCGTAGTGACGACGTCGTTCGTCAGCCTCAGCGCATATAGCTTTATGCAGCGAGAGTATACTCTGGATAGATGCCTCTGAAATGCGCCCTTTATTGGGCAGATCTCGAGGAGCAATAAACTTGCAGAGGAAGCGTTGGTGTTCGATCTCGCTCAGATACGGTCGAAACCATCGTCGGTAGATGTAGTTGTGAAGAACTGTGTAGAGCAACTTCCATCTCCTGTGCCGAGGAATGTATAACGATACGGATTTGTTGCATGTGTCGTGGAAGTCATCGACGTCCATCTGCGGCAGGTTCTCGATCGTTCGGATCGACGGCGAGTAGGTGAACATCACGGCGGCCACGTATATTTGGCTGCGATGGATCCCCTCTCGCTCTGAGCGGATCTTCCATAGGAAATATTCTTGTCCGACCAGTTCAAAAGGCCGTCGAAGCTCGATGCGAAGCAAACTCTCCTCGGCGCAGAGAACTCTTTGCGGAATCCGAGGCATTTTGTTGAGAAGGACGAAGTGCTGGAATGAGAAAGAAACGGGTCGTCTTGCTTCCAGAAAGAAGAATTCATCAGAGCAGCAAGAGTTGGGCTGCAGTTGGCAATCACTACCGGGCGGTGGCACGTGTGAATGTTGATATTAGTTTCAATTCAAGCCCAACTTGACTTTATCATCACTTCGCGGCAATAAAAACGACGAAAACAAAATAAAATGCCATGCAGCAAACCGCAACAAAATAAGTCGTCCAACGTTCCAACAGTATGCTACCTAGATTCCCAACTCGCCCACTCCCGGTGCGAGATTCTCAACCTCAGTGGCATGTCTCATCCTCTTCAGATCAGGACAAGTCGCCATTTGCATGGGCAAATCACATTCGCCAATTGTAAATGGATGATTATTCTCACATGTATACCAGTGCCCTGTGCCCATTATTTCCCTCGACATTGCCTTGTATACGGCTCGCATTTCATCAGCCATGACAGGGCGAGAGATGCCATCGCTGACCATGATCTCAAGGCGGTCGATTTCATCTTCGAATATTGCTGTAGATGGATACTTTTCCATCAATACACGGGCTGCTTGGATACGATTTAGAGCCTCTTCTTTCAAATTCTCAATGCTCTGTTTAATAGCAGCCCACAAGGTAGTAATCTTGTCAAATGATGAGCATAGTACATAGAGCTGCACAGCGAAAATATGCCCCTGAACCTCTTCTCTCGAATACACATTTTTACGAGACAAACCAAAACAAATGTTTCTTGAGTGATGGAACTGCGGCTCTGAACCTCCAGATTTGATATATAATTCCCAATTTGAAGACGCTGGCTGATATAGTGAAGATGTTTGGTAGCTTGAAGGCAGATAGAAATCTCTTCTGGTTCCAGTGATTCTTCAAGAGGGTGAGACAAGCTGTTTGCAAATGTCGAGAAATCATCTTTTATGATATCAGTGGTGTTACAGTCTAGCATCTTGGCCAGTACTGCAAGAGATAGACCAGCTGCCTCTATAAGAGACATGTGCGTTGAGGTAGGTGGCCATGATTGAAACAGCGAGTCGATGTAGTGAAAGAGCTTGCTCATCCTACTCCAACCATGTAATTAAAAATGGTTGCCACTTCCAATTCTAAAACCGCAGAATCAACGACACGGGCATGAGATACCATCTGAAAGAGTGGCTTGATTTCTGTCTCTCATAGTTGAGATCCTGCTGTAAAAGGGCCTGTCATGGAGGTGTGCCTGTCTATCACATCCTTGATGAAAGACAGGCCAGTTTCAGTAGCAAGAAGTCTGATTACCTCTTGGGCAGCGCCGACGTCTCCAACCATGAGTTCGAGGGCCAAGCTAAAAAAAAAACTGACTCTGCTTTCTGAAGAGATAGCTGAGTAGTTTCATCTCCTCTTTGCAGTAACAGCTACCATTTCCACAGCTTTCCATCTGAGGCATGGCTGCGCTTGTTTCCAAAGGGATTCGTCGGAGCACTGGAATGCCCTTTGTTCGCCAGATGGCTTCCTTGGGCTCTTCTAGCATCATGCGAAAACTTGCACCGTGCTCCAAATTTGCAACTATCATTTCGTAGGAAAATAAAGCATGGCTTAACAGAGCCATCTGACGGCGTGGTAGGAGGTGTGGGATAGCTGTGCCTAGAAGTAAGTAATCGCTTGGTAAATACAAGGAATTGTACATCTGGGTATATGCAAGGCTCACTGATTTCTCTTCATTATCTATTCGATTTTCATTTGAGGGGCTTTAACAGTGGGTAGGAGGCTGATTGCGAGCAGGACAAAAGACAGCTGGAATGTTGCTGTGCATGGTGATGACAATCGCAATGGCTTCTTCATAGCCAGTGTATTTTGTGACGATACCCCGATACTTCCAAGCACAAAGCTAACGGCGGCTATGGCGGTTGCTCTTACATGGATGCATGAAGCGCCGAAAGATAAGATTCTTAATAAGTCCCCAGAGCTAGAGATTATTTTAGCATTATAAGTACTTGTTATTCTTTCTCTTCTTCGTTATAGTTTTTGCCTAGTTTAGGGGTACGGCAAAGATGCTGGGGCTTGTGCTTCGAAGTCTGGATATTGGATTTGTATACTATTACGGGGGCCTCACAATATCGCAGAAGGCCAGAGCCTTGGATATGATTAAAGCTCGAGACGATATAAGAGTAATGGTGAGTTTATTTCAGTATTTCTAAAGTGATTTGTCCCCATTATGTATTAATATCTCTAACCAGCTCGTTTCTTATATAGGTTGCGACTCTCAAGAGCGGTGGCCAATCGCTGAACCTCATTGCTGCCAGCCTAGTAATTATAATTGATCCATGGTGGAACAAGACGGCAGAACAGCAAGCCTTTGGACGAGTTGTTAGAATTGCAGAAGAGAAATTGACACATCTTGTTAAGACTAATACCTTTAAGATTAATACCAAGGAGCCCATTGATTATCGCATCCATACTCCCCAAAAGAAGAAAATGATACTCTGTTACTCGTATCACGAAAGACCTTTTAATTGACTTGGTGACTCATGCCGTCGCTGGAAAATTTTGCCCAGCTTGCCCAGCCCGACAAGGTTCTCATGGTTGGCGAGTTGGGTTTCTATCCCATCACATCATACACTCGATATACGTTGGTTTTCCAGGCTATTGTTGGAACGGATTCCGTGGCTCAGGGTTGAGCGGGTCGGCTTTGATGTCGAAGAAGACGTGGTTGACACCGACGTCCCCCAAGCTGATGTTATAATGAAATCGGCCGAACCACGTTTAATTTCGCGGATGGTATACCAATCACTCGGCAGCGATATATACAATACATTCGTCAAATACCAACATCCAGAGTTCATGGCCTCTCTTTCCTCTCTTTCATACAAAGTAACTAGAGAGGGCTTGAGAAGTCAAATGGCTCTTTCGAGAGTTTCTTATCCGAATTCCGCCTTCTTATAAAATCTGAGAACACCCCAACCACCACTGCCGACTTTACTCTTTGCAATGAATGTCAGATCTCTTGCAATGTGAGAGAAAGGTTCATATAAATCGGATCTTTTATTCTGGCAGCAGCTCTCTTCAGAAGCTTGGAATAGTGCTAAATCTCCTGGTATGCGCCTTGCTTTTCTTCACATAGAGGTGTATGGCGACTGATGCGGCATAGACAAGCAAGATCAAGATAACGATACACTCTATGCTGCCCAAAGGACGACAAGATCTGCGACTCGCATTTAGGTGGCTACACTGGATTGGACTGTACTAGGCGACATTTGCTGTTCTTTGGCGCGCCCTAACCGTGGAAGAGGAGTCCAAACTACTTTAGAATGCGGCTGCCATAAGAACAGAGAATAAGGACAAGTGTGGTCCATCAAAAGATAGGAAGAGACTAGCGGGATCAGATATTGGCGATAGACTGCAGAAATGGCCAAATGATGCTGGTGGTGTTGGTTTGGGGTGCCAGCGACCAAGCTTTCTCAATCAATAACATCAAGGCCGGCTTCCGAGCTGCTAGAATATATCCTACAAACATGGACTGACCACTTTGCCAAGTCATACAACCTGATGAACTTCCGGAAAGCCCTCAGCAGTCCAGCCGGCCAAGACACCACCTACGGCAAGATCTGATGGTGATACACTTTGTTATACACCTAGGAATAGCCGAGACATCATGGCACAAGTGTATTCGATACTTGGAAACTTAAATCGAGCTGATCGAGGCTATCGAATTATCGCCGCAAAAGCCGGCAGAAAATCGACTGCAAGAACGCGATGATTGCCGCCTTGAAGGATAAAATAACTATCTAGAGACGAAGATTCAGTCAAAGCAGCCGACCGGCCACAGGTCTGTGGATTATAACCCCAATAATACGTTTCCTTTGATTCCTGCAATCACCAAAGCCAAGTTCAAGGCCCAACAGGCTGCTAATGCCTATGAAGACCAAGACAGGCCTTATCTTGAAGAAGAAAAGCCCCAAGGGGGATAGAACATGTTCATATGCAGCAGTGACTATAGAAGAATACATGTAGTGAAAGAGGTTTAATAAACCTGATGGAATTAATTATTATTGGGTGATGATTTTAAAAATAAGAAAAATAGTACATAGGCATTAATATATGAGGTAAAGAAAGATAAAAGGGAATGAATTCCGATTACACTAGTCAAACGGATTCTCAAAAACCTGCCAAACCGCACAAGTATCATCTATGCAATGAGGGGGGCACACTATAGATTATTAGAATTACTATTCCCATGGTAAATAGTTATTGATTCCAGGTACTTACAGCGTGGTGGATCAAACGCAGCGCAGACGCTGCAGCGCTCGTTTCGGTCCAGGTGAACCGCACGTCTCATATCACACCAACGCCAGGTCTGAGTATGGCTCTTCCAAAGCGGCTATTGGAATTAATTACTAGTACTGATCAATACCTGTGGAATTGAGTACTTACGGCAAGCAATTCGTCCGGAGACGCATTGGATTTAAATCCAGTGATATCGGAGGGAGGAGGCGCTGGTCCAGCACCAGGAGAACCGACAGGGCCAATGGGACCAGGAGGGCCGGAATCATTCGACGACTACAGTAAATCCCAGTCAATACCTGCTAGGAAATAATAAGTGTTTGATTCCTACGCTTTCAGAGCTCGAAGAAGAGCTGGTCGGCTCCTTGCTAGAGGACTCCTCATTGGAGGATTCCTCGCTTGATGGGGGAGGTCTCTATTGAATCTTATCAGTGGATGTGCAGGTATTCATCAGCTATTAATTCTCACATCATCGCCACCGCCGTCGTCATTATCGTCGTCGTTGCCAGGCTCTTTATCAGAGAGTATATTAATAGAGGGGTCTACCGCTTTACGCGGCGCCCATGTGGGCATGCGCCCGTCCATTACTTCCAAATACCAGCCTGGAATGATATCAGTAACAGCGCCGGACCATAGGTATATGTATTGATTCCTACGGTTGAGCTGGGTCTGAAACCCGACGCCATTTGCGCCGATGCGCCGGTGCTCGAGGTTCACCCCATGGCAAACACGATAGTGCGTGCGGAGCGCAGATGGTGAAGACAAAGCTTGGCGCTGGAATTGATCAGTATTGGTACATGTAGGTCCTCGGTCGCAATGGCATTGCAATGGTGTTGATTCCCTACTTTCGTGCAAAGCGTGCCGTCCAAGTCCCTGTGGCGGCAGTAAATCTCGCCAGGCACAACCACTGCGTCACCGTTCTAGGCATTGATTAGCTTGTCCAATGTCTCGGGAAGCGATCGATGCCGACATGATTCTAGCACACCTCATTATGGAGAAGGGGCGGCATCACGTCGCATTGACGGAGACCAGCCTCGCCGGTGGGTGTCTGATTTCGGTAGCGCAAGTAACCGCCCGTGGTTTTATATGTCGTCATTTTGGCGGGTATGGATCGTGAATGATGCTTGAGAGGAGGAGGATTGCAAAGGTTTTGATTCTAGAAAAGGAAGGCTGAAATCTTCAGAAGAGTAGATTTGTTTACATTTCTTTTGGTGATCTATTCACTGAGCAAGTTTATGCGTGCGCACGTGGCAACAGTTTTTTTTTTTTTTTTTTTTCCCTTTTCCCGATCTCTTGATCGAGATTTCCCCGAGCCCCTTTTGCATCAGTTGCTGGACCCTTTCCATTGCACTACATCAACGGACTGCATGTTCAAGGTTGCTGCGAGGAAGCAGGAGAATGAAAATTAGCTGCTGGAAGAGCCTGAGACTGCAGAATCTCGTCAGTACAACTACATGACGCATCGAATTGAACACGGCTTACGCACAATTTCATGGCCAAGCCCTTGGAAAGCATTATAAGCATGTCCTTGAGATAGCCGGGGCAGGATTTTCACCCACAGAGATCCTTATAAAAATCCGTCGCAGTGATAAAAGTAATGCCCAAGATATCACAATTAAAGCCATCACGAACTTCCTTGCCAAGCATAGAAAAGAAGAGCTCAACAACCGCTCACCTATTAAGTGGCTTTAGGACGAATTTACAAAGAATCCCAGCTACTTCCATCTTGATTGTGATACAGATCACGCATCTCTTCACCACGCCCTAGAACAGCCACAATCTGCTCGGGGACTTCTCTGAGGTGTTTCTTTTAATAGCACATGCAAAACCAACTATTCTAACATGCCTCTCTTCAATATCTGCAACTCAACCTTACTCAAGAAGACTTTCCAAGTGGCCTTGGTCTTCCTGACTGCTGACAAGGAAGTAGACTATAACTGGGCGATTCCCAGCTCGCCAAGTTTCTCCACGACTCTAATATCCCGCCGCTGCGATGTATCATGACGGATCAAGAACTCGCCCTAATTAACACATTAGACAATGATGACTTCTTCCAGGGGATCCCTCACATCCTCTACCACTAGCACGTTAATATAAACATCATTTCAAACACAAAGACATTCTGCCCCAAGCTAACGCGTGGCTGCAATAAAGTCACTTAAAGCAACCCTAAATTTAATGAGTTTATTCGTTATTGGCATAAGTTAATAACCAGCAAGTCTAAAGAAGAGTTTAAGAAGCACCTCACTGATTTCAAGGATTCATCCGTGGGCGAAGCGCATTATAAGATATTTTATTGACCAGTCTCCTCACTTTGGCTAAATTATAACTTCCATTGTGGAAATCCGCACATACGAGCTTCCTGCAGCGTCACTTGACTGCTGATATGAAGACAATCTTTGAGAAGCTAGAGCTCTATTAGGATTATTAATCTATTAAGGCTAAACTTGAGGCACAGCAGCGTCGAAGCAAGGTTATCGTGAACTTTCACTTTCTCATGCAGGAGATTCGATTCCAAGTCTCCCCGATCGCGATCGGCCTCATCCAAGCATAACTTCGCCTCCTGACTCGTCAGGGAGCCCTTGGTTCGTCTTGCCTTTGCACGATCCAGATCACAAATGGAATTCCATGTAAACATAATCTAGAGACCCCGACGGAGAACTCACAGCCGCTCCAGAAGGCCCAACTTAACCCTCACTAGCGGTGGGAGAAGACAGCCGCTGACCAAAGAGAAAGAAAATCACAGGCACCGCTTGAGTCTCTTGTTGTTCGTTAACGAGGCAGAGGCACAACCCCTTCACGCTGCAATCCTTCACAATTTAAGATCGCTGCAGCCTAATAACAAGCCCAGGCCCTGGCCGCGATAAGGAAAACACCAAGAATTCTATATAGCATACGGAAACAAGCGTAAATTAGAGGTTCATTTTGATGTCTATATTATTTACTATATAATAAAATTGTATCTTATCTATATGTCTTGAATTTTGCCGTGAATCTGGGCGATACCAGAAGAAAATACACATTCCGGCCACAGTAGAGATGAGGAATAACAAAATTGGGATGCTGAATACTAGGTAGGCGGACTCCAAATTTAATATCGACAACAAGGTCGATGGCATCTTGTGGAGCTCATCAGAGATGCGCCACGTAAGAAGCGGCGCCCTTCCAAACACACTGCCGTAGCTCTTGTACTGTAGCCAAATATCTTGCTTTGGAAAGGGAGTCTGTTAACTGGCTCGCTCTCTGCAGCCATATTTCTTTTCGAGAAGTACCTAAATAACGAAAGAGTAATATCATGTGATATATATCAATAATATAGCGGTAGTAGAAATAATAGATATTGCAGAAATACTGAGTAGTAGAGGCAGTAGAAATAGTAGAAGTAGTAGAGTTTATTAATACCTAGTAATAATAGAGATTTGGTATAAGAACAAATAGTGCGGCATCAAGGTAAAGAGATTTGGTATAAGAACAAATAGTGCGGCATCAAGGTAAAGGGATTTATAATATCAGCTGCACATGCATGATGGAATGTTTGCAATTTCAAAACAGTACATGTACGTAAACGCTCAGTAGAAATCCTTCACCAGAAGATCACAAAGATTCCACAGCCTCTCTCCGCTTCCCCTCTTCTCAAGGCCCTCGGCGACCTTTGGGTGCGGGGCCCCAATCTTGCCCCAAGGGATGAGATAACATCCATTATTCTGAGCCACTTCGGCATCAAATCCCGCTTGCAGCTCAGTCAGGGCCCCCAGTCGAACTGGGTATGATAGCATGCTCTGAATGCTCTTCAAGACGCTGGGGGCGTGACGAAGGAGGTCTGTCTTGAGTGCTCCGGGATTGAAGGACACGCTCACGAATTGAGGATACCTCCTGGCCATTTCGGCTGCGAGAATGGTGTTTGCCCATTTGCTCTGTACATACCGCAGGGAACGCCCACCAAGACCAGAAAATTTGGGCCCAGTCAGTGCCCAGTCTTCCCACAAGATACCATCATCGCCCGGGGGGTCGGGAAATTCCACAGAGGCTGCCCAGCATGTGCGGACAGATCTCTTGGGAGCGACAATTTCTTCTGCAGTCTTGAGCAGAATCGGCGTTAGAAAATGCTGGAGCAAGAACGGGCCTAGTACGTTGGTTGCAAAGCTCAGCTCGTATCCTTGTTTGCTGACGCTGCCTTCAGGAGGAGCCATGACCCCGGCATTGTGCCAGATGATATCTAGGCGCGTTTCTGCCTCCAAGAACGCCTCGGCTGTTTGTTTGATGGTTTGCAAGTCGGCAAGGTCTAAATGTAGGAACTTGATTACGTCGTTGTCGCCGCCGGCGCTGCGACGCTCCATATCACCAGGAGGATCTGACTTCTTGATGATATCTATGGCTGTCTCGCCAGCAGCTTCAGACCGGCCAAGGATATAGACACGCGCCGCATTGGCGTGGAAGAGAGCTGTTGCTACAGCCAGGCCAATGCCTCCAGCGCCGCCTGTGACAATAAAGACCTATTCAATGGATGAGACAGCTGCAATGCTTGAAAGGAGACAGATAGAAGGGGCAAGAGAGGGCATCATACTCGACCCTTTGAATCAGGCAAGTCTTTCTCAGTTTTCGTGGGCTTGCCAGGCCAATATTGTCGCATATATTTCGACATGATGCAGAGCGGGGAGAGAAGTTGAGGTTTAAGTTGTCAAGGTTCGAAACAAGTTGACGCAAGTAAGATGGCTATCGGGTATTAGTGAACAATTAGATCTTACATTCAGGCTGACCCAGAACCGAGCCTAGCTTGAGGTAGTGCGAAGAGACAAAATTAAATGTGAGATGTGATTATTATTGAATAATTATGTCCTTGGAAAAAATAGATTAAAATAAAAGTAGATATGTAGATACGTGGATGCTATGTAGATAGTTATACGCGATTATTATTCACACTCAATGCAAAGAATTCACCAGGTAGCAAATAAAGCGACAGGTCCAAGACGGGGAGATTACGCATAAGGTAGCTAGCAATCCTAAGTACCTACGTAGTAGATTTGTAGAACGCCCCAAATTTTGACTGGTAAATTGACATGAAAAAATATATTGCTTTGAAGTGCTAGCTTCTTATTCTAATTCTTCCATAAACTACTTGGGAATAACAGTTGCTTTGAGTCGAAGCGTTCCAAACATCTCGACCACAGTTATCCAGCATCAACTATTGAGTATGACAATTGAGAAAGAGCGCTGCTTAAATGTACATCGTTATACTCGTGTAAGTAAGAGGCACTCTCACATGAGATTTAGATAGCTACCTGGTTTATCGTTTTCCACGTTGTGTCAACACTAGGACAAAACTTGCGGAGCCAAGACTATGGAATCCAATGTCGAGTCCAGTACGAGGGCGCAAAAGTTCTCTCGGCAGAGGAAAAAAGGTGCAAATTATCGCTTGATCTATTCAAATAGTTTACTGTGTTATGGTTATATAATTACTTATGCGTAAATGGAAATGGACAGTTAGAATGAATGTTTATTTTGTAACTCGTTTAATTTGGCCATATTAAAACAAATTGATTCATTCTTACACCAAGGATGTTTAAACACGGTCTACTTAGTGATCTACATGTCATCGATTGGCAAGCAGGCAAACTACTAATGATAAAGTTGGTACCTTCTTTACCCTGAAGCTGGGGTGCGGATCGCCCCGAAGCTTAATTTGATTGGTTCGGGCGTAAAAAGTACAAAAACCGCTATTCCACCATGTATGTAAGAGTCTCTAATACGATAAATGCCCCTGGGAGATGCGTGCTAGCAATGTGTGACCAGTTCTACCGGGTAGTAGAGACTTGAGTGTTTTGGGTTGCTTTTTGGCCTTTCTCCGCCTTATAGATAGATATCCGGCTGGCTGAATCTTCGGCACGAGCCGGTAAGTGTAACAAAGAACCAGTAATACTACATACGACCCCCCCCCTTATGCACCTAGTAGTAGCGGCATAAAGATAGATTGCGCTCAGGAACGAAAATAGATATACTGTAGGCAGCAGGCACAGGAACAAGAGCAATCTTCCTGTAGCGTTTGGTACTCTACGCCTGTGGTTTCCGTACTAGTACAAGCTGGAGATTCTGCACGTGACCTTGGGCCAATCTTGATGCTGCAAAAAGCTTAAATACTATGCAGGGAACTTTTGCTGCCAATAAGGCACGGATTTTCCGACTGCCGGCCAGACCCGAACTAATCCCGAGGTACCTGTACGAGGCACTGTGCTAGTATGAGGCAGCGAGGTACATCGCTGCCTCCAGCTGACGGACTTCTTGGCCCAAGACTTTCGTCTAGCTTCGCTCACTTTGCGCCAACTTTGTCTTCCACTCAGGGCCCATCATGGCCATACGGATGGCCATGTCTTGTCTGTTCAAGAGTTGCCATTCGCTCTGGGCAGTATAGCAATAGCATTACCCGTAGCACTACTCACCTGTGGCCGATATCCCTCCAGCCATGCTTCCCGCCAGGCCTCGTCTGCCGGCGCTGGCTCCGCGGCTGCCAGGCAATTCGCCGCCGGTGGTTGAGCGGCCGAGCGTCAAGGAGCATACGGAACAAGAGTGGTTAGCGCAGAAGGACCTTATTGAGAAGCTATACATAGGAGACAACCGAAAATTGAATGAGATCATGGCCATAATGGAGACTAAATATGGATTTGCCGCAACGTGAGTGGACACTATTCGCTGTTTGTTTCCCATATACATGCAAGAAAAATATGAGATTTGATGTTCCAGGCGATGAACTAGTCCAGTGCTAACCTGATGCCCAAAAGCGAGCAAATGTATAAAAAGAGATTCAAGAAGTGGAACATCAGGAAACGAGCATATCGCAAATCACCCGGGGAAACTACTCCCTCCACCCCCTCATCCACAACCTCTTCTTCCGCCGAGTCAAAGCAACATGACGATGTCGAGGAAGTACCAAGGACAGCGACCCCCACAGTAACCGGCCTGGACTTGGTCCCAAATCCCCAATTCAAGCCCCTCGCAGACTTGGAGCTTATTCTAAACGGCGTCTTATCATGGAGCTCAGGCAAACTGGAGACTTATCGCATAGTGTCCGATCCCATGTCGCAGTATCTTGCCACCCCTAACCAGCCACCTCAAGATAGCCGCACCATGTACCGGACGTTTGAGCTGGTTTTTGACTTGTGGTCTTACGGCAAGGGCGATCTTGCGGGCATGGCGGCCAGAAAGGGCTTCTATGTCCTAGAATTTGTCCTGACTGAAGACCACCCCGACTTACTTTGGCACATTCTTGACACAATATATGACATGATTGACCGAGGGCATTTGCAGCTTCTTGGCATGTTTATAAGACATGCGCTTGTGCTGTCAAGGCAACGGTTTCCTGCAAATCATCCTCTCATCCGCATCCTTCAACAACTTCTAGCTTGCGACTATCAAACTGAAGAAGGTCGCCAGTTCATCTGCTACCTGTTACGACAAGCATGGCTACGAAACGTCGATCTTCTTGCCGAGTACATTAAGTCATCTGCGCCTCAAGAGTTCTGGCTATACGAGCAATTGATTTGGGATGGCCGGACAAAACTTCGCCGGAATAACGGGCTAGCCAACAGACGTGAGATCATGTATGAGGCTCTTGAAAATCTGGGACACCATGAAGAGCCCATACCGAGTGATGACAACGTGGAAAAACTGAGAGTTGACGCTCTCATGCTAGAATTCACGCAGATGGATCTGGATGACAAGGAGAAGGCGGAGCAGATGGCGTTGGATCTGCTCGATATCACCCAGTATGAAACAGGAGCGCTTTCAAACGCCAGATTCCATGCGTATGCCCGCAAGATGCTGGCTCGACTGTGTGAGAGCAGAGAGGCGTGGGACCAGGTCGAACAGAATTTGAAATATGCCATCCACATGCGAGAAGCTGCGCATGGAACGAGCACCAATTTGCGAGTTATCCGAGACATGTGGGTGCTTGCGGCTTACTACAACAAAGTCGGCAAGATAGAAGACGCTCTACGAGTCGCCCAAGACGCCATCACCAGGGCGCAACAGTATTTGCACGACATCCCAGGCTGAGACTGTGTATGATAAGAATTCGGATCGCAAGGTTAGTCGGCGTTGAGAGACGGAGTAACGAGAACATGGCAGTTTTGGGAAGCACCGACGGGTGGGATTGATTTTTTCGTAACGCGCCATTACTACGAGAATGGCTTCATTAGTCACCCTTGATGGGCAGTTTATGTTTGGGTAGAAGCGAAGTTGGAGTATTGGTTGGGTGCCTTTAGCAGCATCTTCATTTTACAATTGCTACATACCTACCTTACTTATATACTATATATAGGTAGGTACTATTAGTACATACTATAAAAAAAAGGCGAGCTGTTCACGACGCTGCATGAATTCGTTCCACGCTTCTTCACTCAGTTGTCTGCCACTGCTTTGTATACTATAACAGCTAGTCTCGCAGGATATATGTAGCTAAGCTAAGCTAGTACCTGCTGACCTGCGAACCAGCCTGTTTGTGGAGCTGGCCTGCGGGTGCGCAAACGTGGTTCCAGCCACATAGACGTCTCGCCACATGACGTTAACGTGAGCCCGCCATTGTTACTGGATAAATCACCGCTGGGCTTGCATGGTTGCACCGCCGAACCTGCATCAGGCACCTATACAATTCCCTTTAGTTCTTTTTTCCCGGACAAGACTCTTAAATACCCTTGAAGAGACCCTGAGATTTAGTTTCCCCTCGTTCAAACCCAATACATACATCGACAAAATGACAAGAAACGCAGCACCGCCTGATTACTGTAAGTCGACGCTACGATGCAGAAGCTCTCCCCGCCATTGTTTTCAAGACGAGACAGTTTACTAAGCTAATGCACGTTATACAGACGCCATTCTAGAGGTTTCAGAGAAAGCCTCGGCAGCTCAAATTCGAGATGCGTATAAGCGGCATGTAGCCCTTCTCAATTTCTGGCAAGTTGGTGACTGACAGCCATTCTCTCTAGTGCTGCCCTGAAAACGCATCCAGACCGAGTCGCCAATGACTCCCCAGAGCGAGAACAGAGGACACGACGCTTCCAACTCGTCAATGATGCCTACTATACCCTTTCAGACCCTACCCGACGACAAGAGTACGACTTGCAGCGAGGATACTACCACCACCCGCCGGCGTCAGATCCCTTTACGGAAGCAGATGACACCACGGGACAAGGCTATTCGTGGGCGTGGGACTTTTTTGAGAACCACAATGGCGGAACTGCCCCCGGTGGCCGCCAAGCTGCAGAGGATGCACAATTCAGCGACGCCTTCGAGGAAATGATGCAAGACGAGGGGTTCTCAGAAGGGAGGGCGCCCAACAACCAACAAGGCGGTAACCCTTCAACCATGTGGGGTATGGTAGGCGCTGTAAGTGGCGGCGCTCTGGGATTCATCGTGGGCAATGTCCCCGGACTGCTTGCCGGAGCAGTGGCCGGTAATCGACTCGGAGCGATCAGAGATACCAAGGGGAAGAGCGTTTACGAAGTCTTTCAGGTAAGGCCAGAACGTGTTTGGCTGCACTCGCCTCTGCGGTGTGCTACTGCATCTCAGATCCTTCTGAGACTGACTAGATTATTCAGATTTCCCTGAGCGCTAATATACATATAGGAACTTCCTCAAGATGATAGGGCAAGATTGTTGAGCCAGCTGGCTGCAAAGGTATTCAGCCATGTTGCCAGTCCGCCATGAATGCTGAGGAAGTGCCAATTGTGGGGGAAAGGGTAGCACTTGGACAAAATGATGCTTAGGATTTGATGTGATACGAATGATGTTTATTGATTGGCAAGTCGCGTGTGGACTGCCTTTTTACGAGGAACAAGATATGAGACAATGGAAACGAACGAATCATACCCTTTAGTCACCAGTATATAGCTATGTAGATAGTATTAGGTAGCAAAAAGATTACCAAATATCACCAATTCAATAGTGAAATTGGCTTGGGTTGACTTCAATGTCGCTTCTTACCGTCGTGCGAGTATTGTATGGTCGCTAGGAGTGTCAATGGTTTTGCTTGGACATGATTGCTGCTGCGTCAATGCCGAGGCTCGATATCGCCCAGCTGCGTTGGGAGGCGAAGCGGTGTCGTTATTATTCAGTACTTAGCCCATACTCAATCATTATGCGGCTACCAGACATAAATCTTAGTGCTTTTCTCGTACTATCTGCTAGTGCAGGCGAATTGAAGCTTTGAACTGCGTTGGTTAAAGATGGAGCTTCCTAGCGGCGATGCAAAGCACACACACTAGCCTATATTAGGAAATTCAACCCCGCTTTTCTGTGCTCTCGCTTGAGGGCAGACAAACCCTCGAAATTTTCTAGCCTTCACAAAAGCGTTCGCCTTAGCCCAACCTCAACTTTTCGCCCATCTCCGACGCAGCAGCAGTAAGACATCGTCGATCAACAACCGCAGCAATGGCCGCCGAAAAGACCAGCAACCCCATGCGGGAGCTCAAGATTCAGAAGCTCGTTCTGAACATCTCCGTCGGTGAATCTGGTGACAGACTCACTCGTGCCGCCAAGGTTCTTGAGCAGCTGTCCGGTCAAACCCCCGTCTACAGTATGTCCACCAAAAATGAAGCTTCATCAAGAAGTAAGGCAAAATACTAATCAATTTCATTACAGGCAAGGCCCGTTACACCGTCCGTACCTTCGGTATCCGTCGTAACGAAAAGATTGCTGTCCACGTCACCGTCCGTGGCCCCAAGGTAAATAAAATTCTACAAAATCAACAAAATTTTTTTTCGAGCCTTAGCTGACCCATCTGAATAGGCTGAGGAGATTCTTGAGCGTGGCCTCAAGGTCAAGGAGTACGAGCTGCGCAAGCGCAACTTCTCCGAGACCGGCAACTTCGGCTTCGGTATCAGCGAGCACATCGATCTTGGTATCAAGTACGACCCCTCCATCGGTATCTACGGCATGGACTTCTACTGCTGCATGACCCGCCCCGGTGAGCGTGTCACTCGCCGCCGCCGCATGAAGAGCAAGATCGGTGCTTCTCACCGCATCAAGCGCGACGAGACCGTCAAGTGGTTCAAGGGCCGCTTCGATGGCATTGTCCGATAAACGGATAAAATCATCAAAACAATTTAAATTTATTTTTCTCTCTTGTCTTTAAAGGAAATGGGCACGGCGAACATTTGGGGGTAAAAAGGGATCATATATGGTCATGTATTCTTCCGCTTGATTTTTACATCAGCTCGTACCAAAAATACTTTTGAGTCGAGCAACGGCCTTAGAGACCGACCGGCGTACTGCCGGCTTCACGTATATTGCCCCTGCAATGTGATGGCACATTTTTTTTTACATTGGCGAAGCTTGGCTTATTGCTTGCTTGCTTACTTGAATGATGACGTTCGTGTTGAATGTCCCATTTTGATTTGTAGATTTGTCTTTCTTTCCAGCGAGAGCGGTATGTATGTTTAGCAAGCTGTTGAATACCATGAGCATCAACAACGATGAACCATATCGTCTCTGTACTGCCATAGTAGCGTAAACAGCTGTTGTGCTCAATGCAAGCAGAATAGTATACGGGTTGACACGGGACATGTCAAAAATTTTCCTGGCCATTTATCGAAGAAGCAAAAGCAACCTTGCGATAATCGATTACAGATCGTCTATATCTTAGTCATTGATCAATTAAAGATGGCATACCTCTTCATCGCTGAGATGATTAAGGTTTAGTACATCGAATTGGTTTTATATATAACTCATTGTCTCAGATGAAGATTTTCTTCGTAATCTCATTCTGTAAATTAACATCCACATCTTTATACAACTCTGGAAGTTGCGGGTTGCTTTTTCCCTCATATATCAGTTGTCAGTATTCAAACAAAAGAGAAAAGCTTTACACAAAACTGCACGTGTGCATATGTCGCAATTCGTTGATATCATATTTGGATCTTGTTTCCAGAACGACACCCTGGTCAGCTTCTCCACGATGAGACAAAAGACTGCGTCTTCGATTCAGGCATAGGCACATACCGGGAGAGCGAGAAAAAATCCTCACTAAGTTAGACCCGAGTCTTCTCAACTATGTACCTGCTAGTAAAACCTGCCTGCAATCCTAATTAATAACGGGCCCCGTGGAAAATTGTTAAGGCGGCGTCGGCTTCCCACTCCAGCAAAACCGCGCACCCGGCCCTGATTGGCGCACCCGCCAGCCCGAGCCCCCACCTTGGTCCTCACAGACTCTGCTTCTCTCCATCTCCTCCCGAAAATCTCCATTTTGCTCTTCTAGCAAAAGGCAGCATCAACAAACCCTCCAATCCCCCCTCCCCGCCAATTGCACGTAGCTGCAATTGCTTTCCCTCTTTTCTGAGGCCTTCCAGATACCTCCCTCAAGATGTTCCGAAACGCCCTTCGCCAGTCCTCTCGCGCTGTTGGCGCCGTCGCCGCTGGCCGAGTCTCTGTGGTGAGTGTCTTTCCCGCACGCCCGGAAACCACCGTTTGGGGGAGAGAAAATTTTGGAGGCCCGAGCATCGACCTGCCAACCTGCGAATTCTGGGCTCGCAAGCTCAATTGAACATTTAATCGACTTGCCAGCATCGCAGAGCAAGCTTTTTGAGCTTTTTTGAGCCTGCCGGGGTTCTCCATGGTCTTTTTCATTGGTCGAATTCGGCTAACATGTTTTTTTTTCTCTTGCCCAAAATAGACTCGAAATGCCGCACCGGCTGCCATCAACGCTGTCCGAACCTACGCTTCCGACGCCAAGGCCTCTCCCACTGAGGTCTCTTCCATCCTCGAGCAGCGAATCCGCGGTGTCCAGGAGGAGGCTGGTCTCGCTGAGACCGGTCGTGTCCTGTCTGTTGGGTATGTGGAGGCCACCTTTTAAGCTACCTCTTTGGGACCTCGAAGCAGCAACTCGGAACGCAACCTTACACCACTTTTGAGATGCATGCGACGGGAGAAGCACAAAGAAAGAGACAGCTTATGGGATCTTGTGTGATTTTCTTCAATTTACTAACTTGAAGCGCATAGTGATGGTATCGCTCGTGTCCACGGTATGGCCAATGTCCAGGCTGAGGAGCTTGTCGAGTATGTAGTGATGTCTCTTCCACGTTTAGGAGAACTTGCATCTAACGCAGTCTAGGTTCGCTTCCGGTGTCAAGGGCATGTGCATGAACCTCGAGGCCGGCCAGGTCGGTGTCGTGCTGTTCGGTTCTGATCGTCTGGTCAAGGAGGGCGAGACTGTTAAGCGAACTGGTGAAATCGTGAGTTATATAAGGCTGCACTCTCAGCTATTGCCTATATCGACAAGACAACTAACTCCCTGCAAAGGTCGACGTCCCCGTTGGCCCTGAGCTGCTCGGCCGTGTCGTCGATGCTCTGGGTAACCCCATTGACGGCAAGGGACCTCTCAACGCCAAGGAGAAGCGCCGTGCTCAGCTCAAGGCTCCTGGTATCCTGCCTCGCAAGTCTGTCAACCAGCCCGTGCAGACTGGTCTCAAGTCCGTCGACGCCATGGTCCCCATCGGCCGTGGTCAGCGTGAGTTGATCATTGGTGACCGTCAGACTGGTAAGACTGCCGTCGCTCTCGACACCATTCTTAACCAGAAGCGATGGAACAACACCGACGACGAGACCAAGAAGCTTTACTGCATCTACGTCGCCGTCGGCCAGAAGCGATCCACCGTCGCTCAGTTCGTCAAGACTCTCGAGGAGAACGACGCCATGAAGTACTCCATCGTTGTCGCCGCCACTGCCTCTGAGGCCGCTCCTCTGCAGTACATTGCTCCTTTCACCGGTGCCTCCATCGGGTGAGTCGTCTTCTTCATCGCGCATGTTTTGAAATAGCCAATTATGCTAACTATTGGGTCTACAGTGAGTGGTTCCGTGATAATGGAAAGCACTCTCTGGTCATCTACGACGATCTGTCCAAGCAGGCCGTTGCCTACCGTCAGATGTCTCTGCTGCTCCGTCGTCCCCCTGGACGTGAGGCTTACCCTGGTGACGTTTTCTACCTGCACTCCCGTCTGCTGGAGCGTGCCGCCAAGCTCAACGACAAGCACGGTGGCGGTTCCATGACTGCCCTGCCCGTCATTGAGACCCAGGGTGGTGACGTGTCTGCCTACATTCCCACCAACGTCATTTCCATTACCGACGGCCAGATCTTCTTGGAGTCCGAGCTGTTCTACAAGGGTATCCGACCTGCCATCAACGTCGGTCTGTCCGTCTCTCGTGTCGGTTCCGCTGCCCAGCTTAAGGCCATGAAGCAGGTCGCTGGTTCCCTGAAGCTCTTCTTGGCCCAGTACCGTGAGGTTGCTGCTTTCGCCCAGTTCGGTTCCGATCTCGATGCTGCTACCAAGCAGACCCTGTCCCGTGGTGAGCGTGTAAGTTATTTCCCTCGTATATGCATACTTGCGTTTGTACATGAAAAGTTTTGGAAGATGGCTGACCCACCGTGATTACAGTTGACCGAGCTCCTGAAGCAGAAGCAGTACTCCCCCATGGCCGTTAACGAGATGGTTCCCCTCATCTACGCCGGTATCAACGGTCACCTCGACTCTATCCCCGTCGACCAGATCCTCAAGTGGGAGTCTGACTTCCTGGCCCACCTCAAGACCAACGAGTCTGAGCTGCTCGCCACCATTGACAAGGAGGGTGCCCTGAGCAAGGACCTCGAGAACAGACTCAAGGAGACCATCATCTCCTTCGTCAAGAGCTTCCTCGGCTAAACAAATAATAAGTGAAGCGCGCCAAGCGAAATAGAAAAGGGTCATTGTTGGGGGGTGCTACTGTCTATACCAATATATTGTTGGTCGTTCTCTAGAATGGAGGAAGGAGGGGTTAAAAAGTTAATGGCTGCGCCAAATGAGAGAGCCATGGCTTATACAGGGAGACGCGCCAGTCATACTACCACTTGTAAAATATAAGCACATTACTCAATGAATGTCCTTGATTCCTTTTGTTCTGTTAATATTAGAGGAAAACAACATGACTTTGAGGTGACTGTGGTAGTAAAGGATGAACGCGTATCTGCATATAATATTATAATTCAGCTGGATATGCGTTCACTGTTGAAATGTTGATATTACAATAAATAAATAAATAAACTCATGCTTAAGATATATGCTCCTTTCGGCTCATCAAGGCCTTTGACTAGTTGATATACTTGAGACATCTCAGTGCCTTCGGAATTCTAGATTGCTCTCCTTGTTCTTACTCATATTTCGTGATCCCTCGGTGATCGCTTACACTTTACCTACAGACATGCTTTCTTTCGGGTATCGCTGTCTTTTTGTTTAAATGTAGTCGGTTTGGGATCTTTGAGAACGAACTGCCTGGTGGCTGAACGTCCTTGCTTTATGTGTGCTTATAGCATTAGAAAACATCTACAAGGACAATAAGCAAGAAAAAATAAGTTAAAAGAAAATAACATTCGACCTTGAAGGATTTACAAGCGCTATTAAAGTCAAACGAAGCAGACAGAGAAGCGACCGGCAGATCTAGAACAAGGCTATAGCCCAAAGCAATTTAAGAAAGAACTCTTTCAGGATGATTGAGAAGAATGGAAGGAATACGCCCCAGGTTTAAGAAAGAGAAAGGCTTACAAGGTGATAATTATTCAAGATAGTTGTAATGCTAAGGACACCATCCTTTTTTACAACGGTGGGATGTTAGGGGTCACATAATACACCCAGAAGGTATACTCTAACAGGGTATCATTAGCTAATCTCCTACATCCGACCTTGGATAGGTAGACAATATAAGCTTTACACACCCTCATTTCAATCTCTTTGTTTTGTAACAACGAGTTCCCACAAGGGACATCAACAAATTTGGGCAAGACATTGTGCAGCTCATAATTTCATAATCTGCTCCGGACACTATGTTGACTATTGGCGCCTGAGCTAGAATAAAGCTTCGGCTTGTCACCTGGCTTCTCCGTGATATGAATGTAGATCGCCCAGATGTTCTTGCTGCTTGCCCAGTTCAGTGGAGAGAGACTGAAAAAAATCCAGCGACATTGGGGTTTCTGACAGGAGAATATCATAGACAAGAGGCGGAAATGACAGTGGCGCGAGTGGATTGTTGACTAGAGCTGCGTGCAAGATGTCCTTTCGGGTCGATGGCCTTCTACCTTTATACATATTGCCTAGCGAGATCATTGCGGCGTTCATGGCGTTGCTCCGCATACTCAATGAGCTCATCCTCTGTCTGATAGAGGCCCCTTGGCAACTCCATAAATGAAACATGACTGCAAAGTGCCAGCCACTCAAGAGACTCTCACTACAATAGCATAAGGTCTGCCCACGCTGTGTCTAGTGACCTGGGTCCAGCGAGAAGAAAAAAAAAAGAATGCAGAAAAAAAGGCCTTTAATGCAAGGAATCGGAGACGTGCAGATGGTATAAGTTCAACTGAAGTGATTAGTGCCAAACGGATAGCTTTGGCTAATTCTACAGTGTTATTTTCTTATTATATTAAAGTCTTTATTATTATATATAATAAGATCTACTGCTTCTACTGCTTCTATACTGTTTTTATAACTAAATATTCCTGTAATATATATTACCTCTATAACCGCTATTATATATAATACCATAGTAGTGTTGAAATCGTTAGAGAACATCAAGCTGAGACCCTTTGCCAGGCCCTGGGTTGAGGTTCTGCATCATCAGTCCATTTGGGACCATGCTCTGTGGAAGTTGTCCATGTGCTGAATGAGGTCCTCATCCTCTTTGTATTTCATATCTAGGATGTATCTGAGTTGATCGATCATGGAGTCTGTCGTCTCTCTGTCGAATCGGTCACGCATGGTATTCCATGCTTCTTGGGTCAGCTTTTCCCTCTGCAGTCAAGACATCATGTGTCAGTAGTTTATCTTTAATGATGTTCCACAAGTCATTATATTTGAATATGAGTCAACAAGAGGAGGACCACTCAGAGTAATTATCACCTGTACTCGTGAGTGTGGTGATAGCTGACGTGTCTATTTTTCCGTCATTAGTCGATATGGTTGTGTTCTGGAGAATTTCAGGCGATTATGTGAGATGGGTTAGAGATCCTATTTTTTCTTTTCAGCGGAAGCTGAGGGCTCATAATCTGTTGAACAGAGCGAGAGAGAATGAAAGCAAAAGAATTGTATTAAGCTAAAGCTACCTAGGGAAGAAGAAACTTTCTGTTCTGTTGACGTTGACTAAAGATATGTATCTATGGTCACGTGCTAACTCTATTCTACCCCATTGGGGATTCCTTCCACAACAAGTAAAACACTTTCTTAATTTTATTATACTTATACTCGCATGTGTATTTCCATCTGGCCGTTCCTGCATGGACACATGTGTGGGCAGCGGTATCGAGGCCCATATAGATCATGTGACTTCACTATCACATGCACTAGGTACTTCCAGCTACTAAGGTAGCAACGACATGTAGCGCGATACATTTACATGCTCGTTGTGTGCAATATATACAGCGCCATTGTAGACTACATGACCTACTACCTACATGTATTGTCAGAAACGTATCTAATCTGATCTCATATTCATAGCCCTCAATTAGCCTGCTCTGTGGCGGGTGGCTTACTCATTCTGAAATTACGCGCGCTACTGTTGATGTCACATTGATTCATACCTACCATCGAGCCAAGGTATGGAACTTCCACTTGGGTACCCTGGAATAAACTCAATCGTTCTCAGTAAAATGACGTCAACTGTAGAGGGCAAGTAAAAAGCTGATTTATGACTTGACTCCTGCAGACGCCAGACTGCCCTTATTCTGAGCGAGCTAGCAATGCCTACCGGTATAGAAGCCCCTACTATGTCGGCCTCAACGAGAAATGTGTTGGGCAAGGTGAGGCGGATGGTTCCGCCGTTGCTCGATACGTTTCATAAAGGTACGCAGACCTCTGGAGAGATTCAACATGCCATGATACTACACCGTCATGTCGTAGAAGATCAGACAAAAAACGTCGAGAGGCTAATCGAAAATAGGCCAGCTGGGCCGAATTGCTGTCATTGGAGGCAGCGAAGACTACACTGGGGCGCCGTATTTTTCGGCCATGGCGAGTGCACGATTGGGATGTGACATGGTAAGGCTTACTGATAGCTTGCCTTTTGCTACTCAGAATCGTGATATGGCAAGAGAGGGGAAACGATCCAGAGTAAACACACCGCTGACCTGGGATTTCGTAATAGTCACACGTTATATGCACCCCGGCTGCTGCAGCCGTTATTAAGACATATTCCCCCAATCTCATGGTGCACCCGCTCATGCGCCAGTCGTCAGGGAAGGATGAGACAGACCCTGATCCTGACCAAGTGGCACGCAGGATCAACGAGCTGCTGGGCCGTCTGCATGTCTTAGTCGTGGGCCCCGGACTGGGCCGCGATCCCCTCATGCAAGCGACGGTGGCTCGGGTCATCAAGGCCGCTAGAGAGGCCCAGATGCCGGTCGTTCTCGACGCAGATGCCCTGCAGCTTGTGCAGAAAGACCCAGACGTGATCAGCGGCTACAAGTATGCAGTCCTGACACCCAATGTTGTCGAGTTCAAGCGACTATGCGACGCGCTCAAGATCGACGTCGGCGACCAAAAGAGCGAGACAGGCAAAGTTGAAAAGTTGGCCAGAGAACTGGGCGGTGTGACGATTATCCAGAAAGGCGCCAAGGATTTCATTTCCAACGGCAGTGTTACTCTAGTGAGTGACCTCGAAGGAGGGAAGAAGCGAAGCGCCGGACAAGGCGATACTCTAACCGGAGCCGTGGCCACATTTCTGGGATGGCGCAAGGCGTATCATGACGGCTTATGGAAAGACCATGAAAAGCCCGCTCTTGAAGAGGATGAGACGATGAGCCTAGCTGCATTTGCTGGGAGCGCCATAACAAGAGTATGTCTTTTAGAAGCCGGGGAAATACAGCTCTCCATCCTTCACAACTAGTCACACGCTAACATGAGAAAATAGGAATGTTCACGACTGGCCTTTATTAAAAAGGGACGGAGTCTACAGGCGAGTGACCTGACAGACGAAGTGCATTCCGCCTTCTTGGGGTTCTTTGGCGAGGTAGACGGTGATGCGGCAAGGCTGTGATGATGGCAATGATTATGTGAGAGGAAGCAGATTAAGACCGTACTTGGAATCTGATTGTGCCCAATTCGCAGAACTTGTTGGGTTGTGACCATATTTACATGCGATAGACATCAACATGGCACAATGATAGAGAACCCCCGACGCCCAGCCAAGAGCGTTAGTCATATCATGAAAAGGAAGAGCTTGGTGGCTAGCCAGTCGACTATGTGTATTCATAGACGTACATCGTATAGTAATGCGGAAAACATGAGAGTGCCTGCAGATTCGTGTGTGTAAATATCACCAGCAATGTTCCGCTTCAAACTGATCTTAAGATCATTTCTATCCTACCATCTTCATGCCATCTACACCGGAATATCTCCAGTCGTTTCAGTCTCCATATTGAATAGGACTGTACTCTCCTGTGGTTAAATATGATATGTAGCACATGCGACCAAGACATGACAAATAAAAAGCAGTATGTGCGCAGCCTATCAGGTATCGATGTACACACTCGCATGGTAGTGCGGATAATGAGACAGTGGCGACACTTATCGAACAGCATGGAGAAGAAAGGATCCGAGCTTCTCTTTTTCACTGCTAAGTCGCTAGCAAGAATTGCAGTCCCACATATTAAACAGTAGAGCTACTAATAATATGCTACAGCTTGAAAAGAATTGTTATTTACCCATTTGAATAGGATATCAATAAGCATCAGAGACTCAAATGGCCATCTACTTTCATAATCTACCTTTCCTCAAAACATATGAGAAGCACAAATGATTTATTCCATTTATATCCTTCTTGTGATATATTCTCTTCCTGAAACTGTATGACGAGAGATCTCTAGATCTATCCCGAGAGTAGCACAGTGAGAGCCTGATCAGCGCCTTCAGATCTCCATGAGCTGAATCGGGTGGCGTCGTTTCAAAACAAAGAGACTCACTCCTGAATCTAGATCTGTAACCCACATGTCATCGATCCTGCGGATTAGTAGTACTAGGCCACATATCACATCCAAGGCAGGGGGGTAAACGTAACAATCCGACTTGTTGGCCGAATGCTTCACATTCATCCATTCTGGGGCGGGCTGAAGAGACTTGTTGGGCCAGGGCCTCATGCTACCCTTTTCACTGGAATAATACACGCGCTAGCTCCAAAAGCTGGTCAAATTCTGAAACTATGGCATGGTCTCAAAGCATGTCGTTATATCTGAGAGTGAATTTAGGAACCCCCGCGGAGTATTTTTGGAACAAGTAAGAATGAATGCCATCTTACTTTTTGGTGGGTATGTCAATAGGGCCAGGAATATGGTTCAAGGGCTTTGACTGGAATTTGGTCTGTTCTGTGGAAGATAAATCAAGAAAGTAATATACTCGACTGGTAAACGTGGTCTTGGCTGCAAGAATCTCTTCGAAATAACGAGCTTGGATCGCCCCGAGATCAAGTATCTTGTTTCACTTTTCACTTTTCACAGCTTCATAGGTGGATTAGTTCATTTTCCAATAGGGTAACATATTGAACGTACATGATATTACCGTAATTCCTCTCGTAATTCAGGCAGAGCAGTTGGAACCGGCCCCTCAGCCAGTAAGTCCAGAAACTTTAGGTCAATATCCTCGTAGGCAGCCCGGTCATCCTCTCCATACTTATGCAGCTGGTTTCGGCTGAAAAGACGTCGCCGCAAAAGTCACGGCAAATAGGAACTGGGACCTTTTCAATCCGAGGAGGGACAGATCGATTTTCGGCAAGTAATCGACTGCGAAAGAGCAGAAGACGTTGTAGGATCCTGTACCAGAACGATGCTTCTGATGTACAACCCGATACTGCTGCGTAAGAAGATGTCGTTTTCGGAGATGAGACATCTGCTTAAGGGATTTCTCTACATAGACTTGGTCTATGCCAATTCTCTCTTAAAAAGGAAGATAGTCAAGGCGCAATTTTACTCGCAATTGTAACTAGCCTAAGATATACTGGTTTTCCCTACGCTTTTCAGCTCTTATCCTCCAAGTATTTTTTTTGTTTAATGAATAACTTGATCAGCCACCACTAAACAGATGATTGCGCGTCCTGCTTGTATACAGCTACCCGTGGTGACCCATCATCGTTGGTATAGTGTATAAGGACAGCTGTGTAGCGACATTCCCGGCTGGCCATGGACACTCAACCAGCTTCCACCGGGGTTCTTACCATATTCGCATAAATGAAACAATAAAGCTAAGATTGTAGCCACATAAATTGTGCTTTATTAAAAGAATCCTTTGGAACTTTTGGGTATCAATGGAGTTTCCGTGGTCGTAGCCACCTGCAGGGAGAATCTTCTTGTTGGCCGTAAAACTCATTGACTGTTCATTGGCCACCTACTTCTCAGCTGCCCACTCCGCGGTACTGCATTTGGGATCTGATAAATGAGCAATGCCTGCCAAATAAGAGGTCAGCCTACTTGGTGTTGTACAAGGTCATATAAAGGAGCTGTAGCGCAAAGCCACAAAGCCACGGCGCCAGGGTTGGGCGGGCTGAACCTGACCGAGTGATGCAAATCCACTTCGGAATATGGGGCCTAAAAAGAGGCCGTTTTTCTCATAAAGCGAGCCCATCATGCTCCAGGCTACCGGGCTCTAGCTATAATACCTTAGTTTTAGGGACTAGAGGCAAAAGCGAAGCGCACCAGGTATACCCTGGTCATCCTGAGGATCCCCAACTGTCTTACAACGCACTCCGTAGTCGGTATATTAAGAGACTGATGTGCTCTCCTAGAATGCTGCATACGAGAACAAAATACCCGTGCTACCACACTCGATGAGCACAATAACATAAAGCCTAGTTACCAAATAGAGCGGAGCCAAGAATAAAAGATAGCTCGCTCATGCTCTGGCTCGGAGATTAGTGTGAAAGGGCCGTGGATCAAAGTGGGGGAGAGAAGCTGATGGCAATCGCAGCGTAACACCAGACAAGGACTTCTCTCTCGCTATGCAAGTCGCTGGCGATTGGACGAATTGGTAACACGATGTACTATACTCTGAGCCATTGTACTCCATACGCATTCATATGCCATATGCCTCCGCATAGCCATGGGCGGCTACGCCAGGCTGTTAGTGACAATTGAGGCAACAAGCAATAACTCAGACTGCGGTGGCTGAAAAGATACCATACGCCAGGTGGTTACATGCCTGTTTGTAGTACGGACAGGCCCATATGCATACAACGTGCATCTCGGTCTGGGAAGATGGGGCTGCTCAAACAAGGTCATTGGACGCCAAATGCCATAAACTGCCAGTGTCAGCTCGTGCAGTCAAAGCGGAAGTGCTAGCGGCCGCGCCACGAGTTAGTTGGGCATTGACACAACAGCGCAAGGGCAAAATGACAACTCGCCCGCAATAACATATTTGCTTTTTGTCCCTCTCTCTTTTCTTTTTGCGACCCCTCACGCGCCCCTGCTGTGCTTTGGATAGGCACGGGGTACAGTCAATAATTGCTGTGTGCAACACCGTAGACAATTTCTGCTGGTGTCTCAGTGGGGTCTTGCCTCATAGATTCTATGCAGCGGCGAAGGTAGCTTCAGCTTGACCCTCGCAGATATCGAGTCATGGTAAGCTGTGCTGGATGCAGACTAGGAGCTCTCTGCTAGAAGTTATAGGTCCCTGAAAAAAAAAAAAAAAAAAAAAAAAAAAAAAAAAAAAGAAAAAGAAAAAAAAGTGGGCTGTCGTATCGCGGACGTTCTGTATGGTGGGTGTGAAATGAGTGCGACTGTACAACTTCATTTCGAAGGGGCGAAACAGGGAGCAAATAAACCCAAGAAACATGTAGCACGTATGAACCCCATCCCTGTGAAGCACTGGTTAGCGACTACAACGCTGCTTCCGTGGCCATAGTTTACGCAATAGCAAGATAGACTATGGCCGCTATCCAGAATGGTTGTTCCTCTCAGCCCAGTGGCATATGGGTATTTCCTCATACAGCTGGCTCTGTCTGCTTTCCCGGATCCAAGAATCGGGAACCGCATAGAGGTGTGGTCCCGTCAGATATGCGGTATATAGCCATAGTGGTACTTCTTGCTGCCTAGGAGGGCACACGGCAGGACCGTCCTGTCCGCTTGATCAAGGACTGGCTCTGAAGTACCAACGCTAGAGTGCAGGTAGTTCAAGGGGCAATTCTATCACGTACAGTATAAGTAAGAATGTGAGATATGAGCAGTGAGATCGCCAGACTGGCATGCTGGCAGTAGCTTGCATGAAGGGAAGTGGGGCCGCAGCCCTTGGCTTGTCTAGGCTTATAATTCGTCTGAGCCTCCCTCGAATTGCCCTTGGTAGCACTGGTACCGTCAAAACAAACTATCGATCTAATCGGAACAAGTGGAGATTGGATTGTAAGTAGATCTGAAAAGCCCGCAGAAATGTTTCTTCGCATTCTTGAGAGACGAGATGTAGAGTTGTTGTTAACTTGTATAGCAAGCCGAAGCAGCTACTACTCGGCGCCAGATGTAGCTGTCTCAGTATCCGAGTTCAGGCCCATCTTTCTTTTCTTTTTGTCCTCTTAGTGAAGCAATACCAGGCCAGTAGTGGCAAGTCGATGCGGGAAAGAGGCTATTGGATGTACATCATAAGGCACGGGAAATCTAGTGCTCTTAAGGGTATCCATATTGCCCGCAATGTCTCTCTTTTATGGTCGTACTGTCTTGGACCGCACGGCTGTAAGATGCATACTTCGGGTCTGAGGCCCTGTTAAAATGGAGTGGCGTCTACTGGCCCTTGGTCCCTTGGTCGCTCAGCCTGGATGCTTCTCAGATGTCTCACCCGCCCGACGCGCGCTACGATCGAGGACCAACCGAAGAAAGTCTCGAGAGGGCCGCGGGGTGGAGGCAAATGCAAAGCAAATGCATCGTCACGGAGCTGTCAAACTAGGGCAGTTCTCTGCTTTCTCGAGGGCCTCGCACCAAGGGCTACCCCGGTCGATGTCCGTGGGCCGCGGCGCTAATCTCTGCATATTGTCTCTGCCCTGCTTCCGAAGTAGTAGCTCTTGGTCCCAGGGTCTGTGTCCGGTCAGCTTTGCTTCTGGCTGTGCTGGTCGTGTGGCTTGCTGCCCGCCCAAGTGGAGGCCAATGAGGCCGTGTAGATGGAAGGATATTACTAGTAGTACTAGTATCTGGCTTGCTTGCTTTTTGGCTGCTGGCACCAACTTCCCAGGGTCTGGGATGTCTTGGAGGGAGAGACTGCGCTCGGTCTCATGTCCCGCCCTGGAGACATGATAAAGGGTCTCCCTCGATCCCTCTGGCTGCTGGGCCACGAAGTTCTTGATGCTGTGTTTTGTACAAGTTGTTTGGGTTGTGGCTCGTCAGAAAACAACAGTCCTTCCCTCTTGTTCTTGCCAAGTTTTGTCTTGTGCTACTGCTCTTTCTGTTGTTCTGTGGAAATTGAAACTTCGAAACGGGCAGGAAGTCTTCACTCGTTGGCTCCTTCCGGCACTTACACCAGACGTCACGACTTACGTACTTAGCAGTACCTCCTATCGCTCACAGAAAAAAGCACAGAGAACGAAAAAAAAAACCTACCAAGCACCAGTTACTTAGTACCTATCTTCACAACCTCGCCCTTTGACTCGACGACCATTGTCATACCGAAGCTGCAATAGGGATATCTTCTCCTGTTCTGCTCGTATCAATTCAAGATTAGCCACGGCTGGCAATCTTCCCAGTTGCGACATCCAATTTTAATCCAGCCTGTCATTATCGCCCTTTCGAGCAGGTGCCCGGCGCACAGCATCGCCAAGTGCATCACCTTGGCACATAGACACGCATATCTTGCGCTACACTCGCACTTTTGCCGGCTCGAAGAGAAGATCGGGTATCACGCACCAATATTGCGACAGATTGGACGTTTTTATCTTATGCAAGCCGCCTGGCTATCTTTCACTCATCAATTTTCAGCCACCCCTAGGCGAACCGCTGCAGAGTGGACTTGTGGTCAGTGTGTTGACCTACTCACTTTTGAATCACTTCTGCTTCACGTTTCGCCTTGTATGGGGTTCTATCTGCCACCTATTAATTTCGCGTCCGACGTTCCAAAATTTCCATTGCACTCCTCGCTTCCTCCACAAAATCACGATACTTCTATTACCCCCATTGTCTACGACCAAAACAAAACACAATAGCAAGGACACTCAACACTGACTCCTATCTACAACACCACCTTTTCTGTCCTTCGTTCCTTGATTCTTTCAGTCTTTCACCTTCTCCAAGACAATGTCGAGCGGATTCGACCGCCTGGAGAGGCTGTTTAGCTCCAAACGCAAGGCTTCGTTGGCTTCTCTTACGGTCGCGACGCCTGGTAGCCCCCCGGCAGAGCCTCAGTTTCCTTCACCTTCATTCATTCGCCCGACGGCCACTCGCATGACAGCACGAGAAGAAGTGAGCTTGCGACTGGCGACTGGCCGCTCTCCTTCTGTGCCAGACATTGTCCCTTCTCGCCTGGGCTCGCTGAGGTCTCAGTCTTCAAGTTTGGGCTTCAATCGCTCACCTATCCCGTCACCCTTTCTTAGAGACGCTCAGTCAGACTCGTTAGTGGCGAAACTTCACGAGTATCAATTTCCTAGCCCACCGAACCGAGATTTGAGGGTAGCTGCTATCTCTACGGCTTTCAATGCAATGACCACGGAGAAGCCTGAGATTCCGAGCCCTCGATCTCAATCCCCGCTTCGCCTACAGATGGCGCCTCGCGCCGACACTCCTCCATCGCCTGGCTTTGCAGAGAATGGATCTTGCCGCGGCCGTTCTGACCTGAGAGTTAGAGTTCCATCACTTATATACAATACACCACCAACTCCAGAAGATTCACCCGAGATTTTGCCTGTGCGAAACCTTTTGGCTGATTCTAAAATATTCGACACTGCGTTCGATAAAACGTTATTTGATGCATTTGAGGACCAGATTCTCCAGTCGTTTGACCACGCGCCATTGGATGATTCCTATAGCGACTCACCCCCCTCTGAAGCTTCAGGCAGTTCCACTTTGCGAGAGCCTGACTTCAATGAATTTCTGAATCTCAGCGACGACGATATTGCCGAGTCGGCACCTGAGACCCCTATTCTGGAATCTGACAATGCATTGGAACACTGTCAGGCCTCTACGGGAACTTTTAACTCCCCGTCTAAGCTCGCTGGCCCTTTCGATTTGATACTGACACCTCCCCGCCCAAGTCGGCTTGCTGCCGCCGCTGCGTTTGAAGCCGCCAGAATCGCAAAGAAGCATGACTTTGACCTGGTGTATGTTGTGAATATTTGGCCAAGCGGGCCTCGTGGTCGATCTTTCGATACTCAGACCGCAGGCTCATATGAGATGCCGCCGTTCGGTCGGCTCTTGGCGGCTCATGGGCTGCACCAGACGGCTGAGCCACTGCGACTAACTGAGTTCGTGTATAACAAGGTATTGCGGGCTAATGGCTGGATCGAGCATCGCAATACAGAAGCACTACCACATGAGTATGCTCGGGGTTACGCGTGTCCCTTCTATGCTGGAAAGGATTCTCAACGTCGCTTAAGTGAGGGCAATGTTCCAGTTTCAGATATCCAGGTCAACCGAGGTATCATCTTTGCTGCCTATAGAAGGCCCAGAATTGGCGACTGCAAATTGGGACGCAGCTTTACTGGAGCAGAGCTTAGCTCTCTGCATCAAGATGCCGAGACTTTGGTGGAGATGTTGATCGATATTCATACAAGTAACCGTCGATGTCATCCAGCCTCCCACCACCACCGGCTCTGTGACGAGACTGGTCCTATGCCCATGCAAGATACTCGCTTGTTGTCTTCATAAGTTGAATTTACATACCCACATTGTCTTTCAGAGTTGTCTCTCGTTTTACAGCCATCTGTAAAAGCAAGCATGGCATATATATGGTTTTTTTCCTTTTCCTTTTTCTTCTTCTTTTCCCTTTTTTCCTTTGTTTCTTCTTCTTGCTTTCTGATTTTACAAAAATCAGAAAGATGAGTCAACGAACAGATTTCCTTTGTCAATTTATTGCTTTAAAGATACCTATGGAGACGGTCTCTGTCACAATTGGCGTTTTCGAGATACTTGAGGCTCTACAGCTTCCCCTATCAACACAAACAAGGGGGCTTGCCTATGGTTGGAGGAATTTTGTTTTATCCGCAACATGATGGAAGAGAAAATCGGCTAAAGAACAGCGCTGGAATATTGTGAGGATATGATCGTCGGCAGATCTTCCCGTAATGAAAGGAAACGGGCGTGTATTTTGCAATATATATGGCGCGCTACGGCCGCAATGGTGACTTTCTTTAGAAAAAGTAATTAGGCATAGATACGGTCTAAGATGGAGAAAGATTTAATGCTAGAAGAAAAAATGTGTACCTCTCGATTGCAGACTCTTATCTCAGTTGTTATAATCAAGTGCGTAAGAGAGTGTAAGAATCTAAGAGCATTCAGTTCGATACGATGGGAAAACGGCAAAAGTGCATCTTGACAAATCAAAAGTCTCTTATCCCTATTTCAATATTATTCTAAATGTAAGTGGTAGGGTATCAGATACTAGTTGGTTGTTTGCCACTAATCAAAAGGAATTCTGCGAAGCGTCTCCACATGCCCTCCTTTCTTCATCTCCTGAGCAGCTGCGATACTGCTGGGCACTTTGATGCCGCAGCAATCGCCCCAGCCCGTGCCGTCGTGTGCCTGGGTGGTATGATTGTGGTGAGAGTGATCCTCGCCGCTGTCTTCATTGGCAGCAGACGGGTCTTCTTCGCTCATACCGTCTGCGGCAGGGATGAGCGATCCAAATAGGAAATGCTGCATAACTGGTAGTTTTCCCAGGACTTCGGCGACAAACATACGGCGCATGCCTCCGTCGATTTTGGTCCATGATTTGGAGGAGGAGATGTCGTCGAGCATAGGGCTGTGCCAGCGTAGGCCTTTGACCGTCTTGGTGCTATTTACAAAGTTGACCTGGCCGAGGTACAAGTAATCGTCGCCGAATTCTTCGACTGTGAGATCCTGGTGGATGGCGCGAGGGGTGATGTACGGGTGATGCAGAAGCTGAGAGGCGCCAAAGAGGAACGGCAAGAATTGGTAATCGTCGAGTCCCCAAACTCCATGGGATCCTGCAGGCTCCAAGTAATATGCCATTTGGATGACGCGCATTAGAGAGAGATATCGAACAAAGACTCTCAAGACCAGTGCCTGGAAGTCGGACCGCTGTAGGGCGCCTAGCTGGTACAGACAAAGCAGCCACATCATGAAATTCAGCTCGTGCCCCGAGCCGTAGTCGATTCGGTTTCGGTTACCGAATGACTGGAGAAAGTAGGCAGATGCCTCGGCGGTAGCCTCGGCGTTGTGTAGACCAATGCTTTCGTGCCATGCAGGGACATTTTCACTGACAAGATCAAGGAAGCCCCTGAACGCTTTGTTGCCGAAGCGAGAGCCGCCTTGCTCGTCTGGAGGAGACTGAGAGACGAAAGTTTCTGCTTGGTCCAAAATGCTTAAGATTGCCTTCACAGGTCCACTCAGGGAGTCGTCTTTGATAACAGATTTAGGCGTATCGACAACCGATTCTGACAGGCCAAAGACCCATGCGGCAATGAGATTATACGTTGGAGAAGCTAGGAATAAGTCATGGTCGCTCCGTGAAAGGATACGTCTGCTTGGAGTCTTGAAGCTCCAGCCCGTCAAGTCCGGTGGCGAGGGTAGCGCTGGAGTCTGAGGGACAGGCGTTGGGTTGGCGGGGCCGGGTCTCCTTCTGCGAGGCTCGAGCTTTGGGATTCTGTCTTTGAGGTTGGGGATGCCTGAGGCCAATGACGGTAAGGATGCCGGCTGGGCAGGTGATTCTGATGCCATGGCGCGGCTCTATGTGATGTGAAATGATGAGGCTTTGCTGTCGTGGCGCGTGAGATGTAGGTGTACGTTACAGGCGATGATGAGGAATGAGGTGCTGTCAGATGGCGTAAAATCGGTCCCTGAGGGTGCTACCCCACGTCACCGGTGAGCGAGAGGTCCCCACTAAGTATCCGACAGTACCTGAACCAGCAGCAGCCAGGACGCTATAGCGGCAGCCCAAGTACCGAGACAAAAACTTTACTTTTGCAGATCGAGACTAGCAACACCAACGACGGGCAAAATTTCAATCTTTCACATCTGCATCAAGAGGCACTTGCAGCCTTACAGCCAGGCCATCTTTCTTCACTTGCTGCCCGTTTTTTTTTTCTCTTTCCCACAAACACACATAGCCATGGCTCCTCCTACGGCTGGGCTGTCACATCTCCCCAAGACAGACGGCTCTGCGAATTTTGCATACGGCGGCTACACAATCACAGCTGCTGTCAATGGACCAGTAGAGGCTCAGCGCCGGGATGAGAATCCATTCGAGGCGTTGGTCGACGTGAATGTGAGACCGGCCGCGGGAGTTGGAGGTAAGCAGATTATTGCACCTAAAGCAAGGAGGGCGGTGTTTTCATGGTGGAAGGATTTTCTCAGGATTCATCTCTGACCTTTGGTGTCTGCACTTTAGGGACTGGTGAGCGCCAGCTGGAGGCTATTCTGCAGCCGGCTCTACGACATCTTATCCCGGTCAGAAATTTCCCCAGATGTGTGATTCAGGTTACTCTCCAGGTCATGGAGGCGCCTGAGAATGCTTATGTGAACTCCAAAGTGATGCAACCTCGACTGGTAAGTGAATTATGCCGACTGTTGGAAATTGATCTCATCTCACGTTCATTGATATAGAATCTTGGCATCATCCCAGCGCTTTTGCACGCTGCTATTCTGGGACTCCTAACAGCAGCAGTTCCCATGAAGACGGTGGCTTCAGCAACTTGCCTGGCAATTACAGATGCCGACGGCAGCAGCGTCAAGGTAGACCCGACGCCGGCGGAGATTGACCAAGCGAGATCCGTCCACGTGCTGGGCTTCACGGCGGACCGCGATCTTTTGCTCGCCGAGAGCGAGGGTTCCTTTTCAGCAGACGAGTGGGCCACGGTTCTCCAGACGGCGGAAAAGGTTTGCTGTCGCGGCCAGGAGGCTGGAGATGATGCGGAAATGGGAGGCTACGGGGCTGAATCCGAGAATGTGCAACAGTTTATGCGCTCGGTCTTGGAAGCGAAGGCAGCGGAAGGTCTCCACTGGAGGTGAAGTATTTGCCGGTGTCGATACATCACTTTTTTTTCTCTCTAATTTCTTTTTTTGCTGCATCATTGGCTCCCCTTATCAATGTCACCGGCGCCAGCAAAAACAAAACGAGACGGTGATATCTACTCTCGTATCTGGCAGCGGTGCGAATTTATCCCGGCTTAGACCGGCGATACGCAGGTGATTCGTGGAAACCGGCCTTGTTAGTAAGGCGCTATCACATCAAATACACGACAAAGCTGGCATAGGAAACAGTAGGTGCAGAAGCGATGGAACTAGTCAGCTATAAACGCTGCTGAGACGAGACGGGAGGCGCTATTGGATTTGTGATGAGCCTGGCATGAAGGAGGCGGAACCATTCCCGCGAGATGCCACGCAGAAGCGAGTCAGCTGCGTTGATACACCAGCTCGCTTAATCTATATTAATTTGCAATGCTCGGATATGGGTGACGACATGTCGAATGAAAGAGGGTGTGTTGGGATAACAGGCTGAATTCTCTTGATGATGAAGAGAGTTCTTGCAAATTACATATTATTAAAGCAGTCTATGCAAGCAGCAACGTGGACAGCGAAAAAAAGAATCTGCAAAATAACGCACTGGAATAGGATATCCTCTTTCTTCTCCTCCCCCCTTCTCTGTTCATTTCTATAATTGCCGAAGCCAAATATGGACAGGCCTGCGGGTTTATTTTTGTAACAGCCCCTGAAATGCTTGCAGGCGATGAAACGCCGTTTTGGCCGCCAGCGACAGCGCCCGTTGACAACGTGTATTAGCGATTTGACGCAAAAGGTCACATGTACCTGCAAATGATTTTTGTTTTGATATCCCCCATCTAGGGGATTCCCTTTTTTGGGGGGCAGAAGATTACCTGCTTGTAAAGTCTCTTCCTACTAGTATTACTAACCAGCATCAGTTACCTACTGTAGTAGTTACGCAGGCTTCCAAATTCCCTATCTAGTTGTCCAATAATAATATTTTGTCTCTGCCTAGAGTAAAAAAGAGACTCCCAGTGAGTGTTCTAATTCAAGCACCTTGGAAGACGTATTACTCCAAATGAGTCGTCGACTTATAACCCCAACCCGGCTACCAAAAAACTTGGAGAAAACCAGCAGTAAAGTTCCCACGTGTCTAGACCCTCCAACGTCATTCACTCCGTAAGTAATATATGTTTACTCAATACAGCTCTGATCCAGATGCCGCGTCTATCTTTGGAGTCCATCAGCAATAAATCCTGGTTGCCATAGCGAGCCAACTGCATAAATCCAACCTGACAGGATGCCTTCTTCCCCATACTCTGAAACCAACTACCTACAGCTGCGGAACACCCAACATGGGGGTTTGGTGAGACTGCCAAGCCGCCGCACTATCAAACACGGGCGGGTATCTGGCATGGAGCATCAACCCCGTATTAATACCTGTGCCTATGCGCGCTGTGACATGGGCATTTCGCCTCCCCCCGGGGTCTTTTTTTCTCCGCAGGTCGAGGGTTAATGGCAGCGTAGCATTTGGGGGTGACCTCCCAGAAATAGCACATTGATATCTGATTGTGTGCAACACTACCTACTCAATCAAATACGCACTGCCTACAGTAGCAGTAATATCACTAGATACCTAGTAATGTTACTATTGGAAACTAGGCGCTGGTAGCTGTGAGCTCCAATATGACAGTTTGATTGCCGGGCAGCAAAGCGCGGGCCTGGCGTCTCAGGAGCTCGGCATCCCTGGCGGTTCATCTGCAGGTACCAAGCAGCCACATACAAATAGGCGTGCAAGCTGAAGTACACGGGGTGGCGGGCGGCACGCACCGCAAAAGGCATCCCCTGAAAAAAGGAAGAAAAGAGAGCTAGAAAGAGAAACAAGAGAGAGAAAAGAGGAGCTGCGCATTGAGGGCCTCTGTTTCGCTGCCGTCGCCAACGCCAAATGTTTCTGAGCAGGGAGCTGCTACCCAGCTAGCGACCAGCTAGCTCCTCCGTGATGGGAGCTGCATCAATTACGGCGAGAGATGTGATGGCCGATGGGAGATGGGATGGACGCTGGGGATTCTTAGCGGTTAGAGATTGTGCGGTGCCGTGGTTGTGGAATTATATAAGACTCGTGGCGGCGAAAACAGCCTCTCCCGTTCGTTGGCACGCATATCGACGTTGAGTATAATCATTAGTTGGAGTAGCAGTGCCGGAAGCAGAACTCTGGAAGTTCTCGCGCGTTGTCTTTTCTTCTTCTCTTAATTGCTGCATTTTCGCCATCTTTTGTGTTCTTCTTTCATTTAATTCCATTCTCTTCTACTCATATATTTTGTTTTGTTTTGTTATTCTTTTTCTTTTTGTTTTTCTTTTTCAACCTGCTTCTGCACTAGCAAGACCAGGCGTCGGCTCGTTCTTTCCCCCTGTTCTCCTGTGTCACGAGATATCCTGTCTTTGATCTGCTCAAAGTGGCGGTGATTTATTTCTTATTTCATCTCCTCAGCTCTCGCTCGCTCTGCTCGCTGCAACCCAAGTGCATCCATTTGCTTGCTTCATCTCTCCTCGCACTACAGCTGGTCTGTCGCAGCCTCGCTCCTTGGTCAGCATCTACGGCAAGTACAGCAACACCGCCATCTTCGTCATCCATAATCATCCCGAGTCAAGTCAGCTGGATCTGCTTCGAGCCCATCCAGGTGTCCCTCTTCTCCAGCGCTTGCATTGAAAGAGGTAAGGCCCACGCCCGGTCACTGCGGAGAAGCTCTAACTGAACTGGCGACAGTCTAGAAGGCCCAGGCGACGACAAATCCTCGATTCCAAAACAGAAAGTGCAACGTGGGTGCATCTAAAACGATAGTATTGCGAATCCCAATCAAGTCTCCGCATCTCGCGCTGCTTCATAATTCGCCCCCGACGCTTCCGCTAGAGCTTTAGCGCGCTTGGCTACTGTCGCATTGCCCTTTTGCAGATTGCGCAAGGGGATTGATTTTATCCAGCACTTGCTGTTTGATGTAAGCAAAATAAAATCCCTTGGCTGCGACCTCAGTGCATTTCCCTTTTTAGAAGCGCCGGGTCGCTGCCAGTCAATGAGCGCTCGCAACGGGGAATCTCTGCTTACACGTTCTACAGCGTTCCACGGAACACGGGATCCCGGGACAGACGCTGCGCTCATCCCGGAATTTACTACCCACCCACCACTAAGCCCGTGGTTGATAATCCCACTGCCTATCGCTACAACGCGCTGCAACCGCACTACCGCTCGCTATAGTAATCATGGACCGTAGCAGTACTGTTTCGCCTCGGACCGACCTCCACCCTTCCCCCGAAAGCAACGGCGGACTTGAGTCGCAGGACCGCGCTGCCTCGCTACTCTTGGCTAAGTCCGACGACATATTTGACCGCCGCCCCAAGTCCTCGTCCGGCATTCATAATCTATCCGTCAACGTCACCAAGGCCGCTCGATATGAACTTGAGTCGAACCTCCCCTCTACCGCTATCCCATCACTAGGTGGCTCTGGTACCTCGGGGTTTCCCGTTGCTTCTGTTGTTATTTCACCAGCAGAGCCTTCGACTGTGGCGTCGCCCAAGACCGCCATTTTCTCAACAACTACGGATTCTAGCCAACCCCAGCAGGAAGCGCAACCGCAGGCGCAACAGCAACGCGAAGCTTATCAAGCTGCCGCGTCGCATGAGCTTGTCCCTCGCCAAACCATCTTAAAGGCCCTCGCATCTACAAATTCTTCCGTCTCTCGCCCCAAGAAACCAGAGGCACTTTCATTCAACAACATGTTATTCCCTCAAGGTGGCAACGGCGGCTCCTCGTCCGCTGCCGCCAGCCCTCAGCAGCAGCTCGCAGATGCGCTCCAAGATCTGGCCAAGAAGCGATCCACCCCAACCACAGCAATTAGCAACCTACTATCGCCATGTTTCTACCATCAGCGATTTGACGATGCTGTCGACATTGACAAGGTCCTGGAGGAGATTAAGAACGACGAGTCCATGTCACATTCGCGCTTGGTCCAGACTGCGACCAGCGTGCGCGAAGTCTCCAAGCAGCTGCAGCGCCGCCCCATCAAGCAAGCAGTGCGCAATGTCATGATTGTTACCAAGGCTCGGGATAATCAGCTTGTTTACCTCACACGGGAGCTGGCAACGTGGCTCTTGCAAACCCCTCGCTATGGATCTGATGTTGGAGTCAACGTCTACGTCGATGCCAAGCTACGCAACTCGAAGCGCTTCAATGCATCAAGCATTGTCGCTGGAGATGCGCGATTTGAAAACATGCTCAGATATTGGACCCCGGATTTGTGCTGGAGCCAGCCCGAAAAGTTCGACCTTGTCCTTACCCTTGGAGGCGACGGTACTGTCCTCTTCACCTCATGGCTTTTCCAGCGCGTGGTGCCCCCTGTCCTCTCATTTAGCTTGGGAAGTCTTGGCTTCATGACCACATTTGAGTTTGAACACTACAAGAAGCATCTGAACCGAGTCATGGGTGATGATGGTATGAAGATTAATCTGCGCATGCGTTTCACTTGCACTGTCTATAGACAAGGATCCAACGGCAACCCCATGGACGAAGGAGAGCAGTTCGAAGTCCTCAATGAGCTTGTCATTGACCGTGGCCCATCTCCTTACGTCTCCAACCTTGAACTCTACGGAGATGACGAGCTTCTGACGGTGGTCCAAGCTGATGGCTGCATTTTCTCTACGCCTACCGGCTCGACAGCCTACTCACTATCCGCTGGTGGCTCTCTCGTCCACCCTGATATCCCTGCCATTCTCCTGACTCCCATCTGCCCTCACACTCTCTCGTTCCGACCCATGGTCCTCTCCGACACCATGGCACTCCGCATTGCCGTGCCACGCAACTCTCGAGCCACCGCCTACTGTGCTTTTGACGGCAAGGGCCGTGTCGAGCTCAAGCAGGGCGACCACGTTACCATTACTGCGTCGCAATATCCCTTCCCTACCGTCACTCGAACTGACACGGAGTGGTTCGACAGCGTCAGTCGCACCCTGCGATGGAACGTTCGCGCCGCTGCTCAGAAGCCTTTTGATGCGTCTGGCATCTCGCCGGATGGTGAGGAAGAAGACGACAGCTGGGATATCGACACCGACAGCGCTTATTATGCTAGCGAAGAGGGCAGCACTGCAGCCAGCCCTATCAGGAGGCAGATGAGCATGCTAGGCATGTGATTGCTACAGATAGACACATGCTTTTTTTTTATCCCCATTTTACACATACATGAGCGTGTCTTGTCAAGCCTTTTCTTTTTTTGTTGCTTTGTTGCGCCCCTTATTGGCCACCTTCGCTGAACATCTAGATGTAGATATGTTGGGAGTTTTTTTGGCGTTAGATTATGAATGGAGGGCTCCCTTCTTTGGACGCTGCCCCCTTCTGGGTTCTCTTTGGTTCTGTTTTTTTTTTTTTTTTTTTTTTCTACAACTGTACAGTCTAAAGCTTAGAGTAGATAGCTAGACACAGCTTGAGCAAAAGATCTTGAGCAGCTTGAAATGCAAAGATAAGCTGCGAAATATTCATTCGCACAGATTTCTTCAAAACAGATTCTAATTTCTCTAACTAAACATTGTTATTGGTTGGTGTGCTCTGCAAAAACCAACCGTAGACGGAACAGTACTTGTTTCATATTCTTTTTTTTCCCACCAGTAGGCCGTTCCATCCATAATACGCCCATTGAAATATGCTATTCCCCCTTATTCTGATTAAATGGCAATCAGCTCCATGTTCTCGCGATGCACATAATTTCCCCTTCTCCCCAAAACAATTTCCAGAAATATTCGTTTTTTGCAAACCAGCCGCAGGCCCCTAAAACATTCCGAACACACAAAAAAAGCACGAGTTGCCTCCCAGTTTGTTTAGTTATCCGTCTATCCAGCAAAGCTCATTCCAGTCTCTTAATCCAAGAAAACAAAGCCGGAAAGGAAAAAAACAATAAAATGTTAATAAATAATAGGTAGGTTTTCACCCTACTCTCAGAAGACAAATGAGAAATTATCAAAAGTCGTCAAGGGGAAGAAGAGAAACATAAGGAGGGGAAATGTCTCATCCTCGCCCCCGCTGGTACAAGGAAATCTTTTTTCCTTTAAAAAAAAAAGTCATGTCTTCGTAGAAAAACAAAGAAAACGATGCTCAAATGAAGGTGTCCGTGTGTTCGCAATCCCCGGGTGTTTGCTCTTTTATCCCCTTTTTTTTGTTCTGTGCATATGCCCTTACCTCCAAGCGCCTTGGCTCAAGGACAGCAAGCCTGCGACACAGTCCATGTCGCCCTTTTTGCTGGGGCTAACCTCGCCGCACATGAATCTGCCTACTTCATCGTCCCGTGGGGACTCTGCCTTGGGCTCCAGATCGGCCAAAGTGTGAATGCCCGTCTTGACAGGTGAACGAGCCTCGGACGGCACAGTGTTAGAACGCATCAGGAATGCTGGGCTCTTTCGACCCTGCAGCACTCGACCGATTCGTCTGGCACTCTGTGATCTGATGGGACTGCTGGGCGGCATCTGTCGACGGCCCTCTGCAGAACTTCCATCACGTCTGGGGCTCCAGTTCTCCTTGTCTGAATCAGACGGGGAAACAAGCATGGAGACATTCATCTTTGCATGGCAGGATTCTCGTGACTTTTCATCACTAATCCAGCAAGTCTCTAGCCGAGCAACACTGGAACTAGTACGATTGAACCTAGGCTTCTTGATTTGGCGAGAGCGCGCGAACTTTGTCAGCGACGAATTGCGCTTGACAGTGTTGGGCTGCAAAATACTGCTGGTGGAACGGAGCAAGCTAATGGCGGCGATGGCAGAGCCGCTAGACTCATGCTCGGCCTGAGCCGTCAGCTCGTCTCGCGTCTCGGAATCTGCACACAGCTCCCAAGCATGGACATCACGAGAGCGGCCACGAACAAGGTGTGGTGGAAGTGAGTTGGTCAGGGTGGAGATGGGTGGCAGAGTAACAGCAGGGAGTGCACTATGGCTACGCTGAAGGGTCCGTCGATACGACAGAGACGGTAGAGTAGATGAAGGCCTTGATGGAGTTTCACGGATCGGCGAGGATTCGTTGTTGACCAACTCGGCCTTGCCCTCGAGAGAGAGGGAAAGACGCATATGCGACCGATTTGCTCCAGATGTATTAGATGAGCAAGAGGAAGGATAAAAAGGGTCGAACCTGATGCAAGAGTTAGTATATAAGGTAAGGTGAACAAGGTATAGGTCCTCTGGCAGACAACTTACTTGTAGGTGTTATCACGAGAAAGAGGTGTCGCATACGTGTTACCCAAGTTCCATCGGTTTGCAAGATAGCCGACGGAGCTGGAGAAGGACTGGGAGGGGTGGTTGGCGTCCTCCTGCGAGGATGGGAACATGTGTCGTTGCGGTGTTACGTGCGGCCCGCTGCTTGCAGAGAAAGGCTGAGAGGCATACTGGGGTGCGGGCGTGGCGTGGATAGCCTCGCCAGCACCGTGGTGAGGGTGCGCATGTATCGGGCTGGTGGGGAGATGAGGCGGTGATGTAGGAGAATGGTCGGAGTGATAGAAGGCCGATGGGTCCAGCTCGACGACGATGCTGCGGGAGGTAATGGGGTCCGACGTGATGTTGTGCATGCCGCTGAAGCGCAGAGCCGCCAGCTCCTGCGGTGAAAGCGGACGGGATTTCCGCCTATCGTTCTGTCTTCGGTTCTGGAACCAGATCTAATTCGGCGAGGCCCATGTCAGCTTTGTGTTTGTCTTTGTCTTTGGGCATAAAAGGTTGCATAAAGGTTTAATTGGTTTTAAGCTGGAGACGCGTTTGGGCCCCCAGATCCTGGCCCGGGTGTAAGGGCTGACAGGGCAATTTTAAAGTGCATGACATACCTGAACTTCCTTTTCATTAAGTGAGACGCGGTTTACGATCTCAAGACGCGCCTGCTTATCGGGCTTGGGGTTGATGGAGTATGCCTCTTCGAGGATCATCTTGTCCTTGGTGCTAGTAGCAGCAACAACACGACATGTTAGCCAGGCTGCGCAACACGCTTGCTTTGGGTCAATTGGGATCAATTCCAGGCAGAAGATGACCGCCAATGTTCCCCCGACAGGGTTAATCAAAATTAAAGCTTCAAATACATGGACATACGCAGTTCTCTTTCTCTTGCCCTTGGGGTGTTTATCTGTAGTGGGGGATGAGACGGCGGGGAGCGCGCTCTGGGCCAGGCCGAGGATGGGCTCCGAGGTTCGCACAGGAGACGGTGAGCTGACATGGCGCATGTGCTGCTGGTGAAGCTCCTGCTGATGCTGGCGATCAAGATCAGCCATGCTGGAGGGTGGCGTGAGAGGACTGGACATGACGGTGGAGGAGTATGTTATTGTTGTTATTGTTTTGGTCTAAGAGGCGCCTAGAGGCATTACTCTCGATGAGCTTGGAGAGCAGATGGAAGAGGATTAGGGGGGGGAGAGGAAGGATTAAAGATGAAAATAAAGAAAAAGAGAGAACTGGAGCCCCGACCAGGAGTAGAGTCAAGGGGAAGAGGCAGATGAGTGGAAAAGAAAATACAAGATACGACGTGTAGCGAGAAACGACGTGGTAAGGTGCTGAGTGTTTGTGGACGTGCAGGAGGCGGTGGGAATTGGGTAGGTACATGGAGCTCCAGTTGCATCGGCAAGGCGATTAGGTACAGTACATGGGGGGCCGGTACAGCTACTTGCCGTGGACAGCGCATAGTACAGCAGGTTACAGCACGCACAGCACGCACCACAGGCGGTCCCCTGGCACGCTGGAGCCCTGTGGCCCGGTGGCGCCCGGAAGGGGGGCGTGACTGGCTACAGGGGTCATTTTGCCCAAGGTCTCAGCGCGGCTGGTAGCAGTACTCGGGCCACTGTAGCGGCGGCAGGCTGCCAAGTCACCCATCGAAAAGAGCCCCTCCACTACTAGCTCTATTTACGACTGAGCATTTGATTGATTTTCTAAACATAAAATTAAGAGAAAAAAAAAAGTAAGGCTTGAGCCGCGTGCAAATCACGTCGCGCGCCTGGCACTGGCATGTCCAAATGGGGAAACATTGTCAACGCGTAGCACGTGCAAGGGGTCCAGCGCCTCCATCCCATCAGCCTCTCTCTTGACTGACAATCACATCCTCTTCTGCTTGTTCTCTTGATTATCGAGCTGCACTGTAGCTCTCGAACGCCCTTTAGTATTGCTCCTTCTGGTCATTGCCACATCCCTGTTCGGAGCAATGCACAATGCAGAGTACAGCTCGCTTTTGGACAATGTAGAAGACTGAAGAAAAAAGAACAGCCGACCCATGCAATAGAAGGCCAGGATGACCGGGATGCCTTGGCCAGCGAACGCATGAGAGGCGTACACGATACCTTGCTTGCTGAGTGCTTGCATGGTCCCCGCCTAAGCGTTCTTTGCTGCTCTAGTCTTGGCGACTTGCATACCTAATGCTACCACCCAGAACTACATACTACTACTAATCGTATTGTCCTTGACTAGCGTCAGCTGTGAGCGACTACAGGTAGTGCCTAGTAGTAGTGCTACTCCGTCAGGTGGTAGTGCAAGAATGCGCTGCTAGTAGGAATTGCTTTGTTTACTTTTGGCCGCATCGGGCTCGCCGTAGTATGAAAAGTAGCAGCAGTAAACAAACCAGCAGATTCTATCATAGCTGGACAGCAGCACCACAAATGCCCAATGCTGATCCATCACACGAGTAATGGAGCAGGCATTGTGAAGCTGTGCAACGTGACTTCTCTTGTCACTGCTGGCTGCTAGTCATGCCATCCGTGGATATCATATATTCATCATGTCGTCGACACCGCTGTCGCTTAAATGGAGACCGCCATGCAAGCACTCCAACGTGTACTCGATAGCTTCCCTCAACTCAGGCCATCGCCTCAACTAGCTGCTGCTGCTGCATCCGCTATACAAACACCAAAGGGCCTTGTCTGGTGGATCGTCTTAGCGCCCAGCCCCCCGTTTTAGAGCCGCCACGTTGTGCGTTGTAATATGTAGGTAAATGTACGAGCACACATATGGAGTAGGACGAGCACCATCCAGCATCCGCCAAGCCTTGGCTGGCTGTCTGTATATCTGAGCAAAGAATAAATGTATAATTAAAGTACGAGATAGCCAGCAGTGGTCAATTCAATGCAGTAGATATGATGATGGTAATTACGATTCTCTGTAGTGCCTAGGGCTCTCGGCTCTAGTCTCTCTCACTCAATTCTCCATAGCCTCCCATCTCTCTCACTCTCGCTCGCTCCCTCACTCACACACATAATCTTGACCGCCTTCTCCAGCTAACCTCCCTCAGCATTTCTCCGTCCTGGCTACGACCTTGCCGTGCATGGTGGCTACATTCGTAGTACATGCCGGTGGCCATTGGCCTATCATAGCCGAGCAGCTCCTCCAACCTCTTCAACGGCAAAGCAGATGTGCCCAATTGTGATGCGTTGGCCTCGGCAGATTCGCCCAGCCTAATCTATGTACGATTAATTGAATGCTTGTTTTGTCTCCCTTTCCGCCTTTTTGGCCACTGCTGTCTGTCTACCTGTCCGTCTACCTGTCCGTCTACCTGTCTGTCTCTCTCTCTCGTTTCGGCATCGTCGCAAACGTTCCCTACCCTGCTGCATATCTCCACTTCCTCCATCTCTTCCCAGTCATCCATTGCCTCTCGTCCTTTCTCCGGACCGTTGCATCAAGTCTAGCCATCCATCTCCAGCTTACAATCAACTCCAAAGACAAAAAGCAAAGCATGCCGAAAGTCCCGAGCTCCGGCCAGGATCAAAGCTAATAAAGCTTCACTCACTTGTAGTAACACTAGAAGTTATCAAACACATCAATTTCTGCTTACAACGGCCCGTCAACAACTCCCAACCGTACATTTATGCAGTTGTAGATTGTAGACCTCCAAAGTTTCCACCTATTATAGCATACTTGCTGCTTTTCCCTTCTACCCCAATTTGCTACCTTACCTATACATACTCGTACATATACAACACACGCTTCCCATGTTACATGTAGTACGTGTCAAAGGGCCTGGCCTGCTTCCTACATGCGTCTTGCATCCCGCATATCCCCCCATCAATCCCCAGCCACAACAATTTGGCCCTTTTTCTTCACCGCAGTTGACGGGAAAAAACGACTAGCCAGCGCAGGGCCAACGGGAGCAGAGCCTATGGAGCCTCGTCAAGCCCCATCCACATCTGCCCAACGTTCTTCGTCTATTCTAGGTTTCTCTTCGGGTCAACATTCTATCTTCATCTCTCTGTCCGTCAAGTGGTTCTGCATATGTGTACAATGTCTGCTCCATACCTGCCTGAGTTTCTGCAACATATTACTACTAGCACTTAGCAAGATGCTATTGACAGGGGTAGGTGGTGCATGCTGGGCTACTTGCTCGTGGTTAGTATGGAGTCTTATTACGGAGCCCATACGAATACATACATGAATGCGTTGTCCGGCATGCATTCTGGGAAATCTGGATGTCTCGCTGGTCTTGCTTCAAACCTAGCAGAGAAGAAATACGTCTATACTAGGTACTACTATTGATACCAGTAACATTAGTAGCGACAATCGTACAAGGTCAATTCGTCAAGTAGGTACTAGTACAACGCAGCAACAGCTAACCAAAACGCCTGTTTCTTGCATATTCTGATATCGTTGCACATGTGATGTATGCTTACACGACCTAGCCTTACGCATTCTTTACCAGGTGGGTGTGCAGTATACCTAGTAGCCAGTAAAAGGTAAATATAGATCTGGGTAGCCTCTTAGTAATAGGTACCAGGTAACTTGGTAGGTTGTCATATGCAGCCCTAGATTTACATAATACCTACCTACCTAGGTACCTAGTAGTAGTTGTATAGCTCATAGTTCGTTGCTTGTTTTCACTTCACTCTCTACTTGGTGTAGTGTTCCAAGGCGCACTGTCATGTCGAAGGAAACGGGCAATATAGCTAGAATGGTAATGTGGTATGAAATAGTTGTCTTTAATATGAAAAAAGTCTAGCTAGGTTAGGTTTTGCCGCAACTCCCTGCGGCGACGCCTCAATAATCTACCCCAAACGAGGTACCAAGGGTATAGCCTTGCCCTCTCCGATCAAGCTCCTGTGAACCCGGAAATTTCCTTCCTTTATCATAAACGGTCATTCCAGCTGCCGATGACCCAATTCCCAAGTAATCCGGGATGTCCCAGCATTGTCAAATAAAACACTTTTGTCGCCGTCGCGCGAGTCGTTTACAGATCATCGTCAGACAGCTCACCAGGGAGAGGCATGTTTGCGGCGTCGTCCATCTCCTTCTTGTACTGAGCCAGGAGAGCCTCGTCGACCTGGGCAGTGGGGGGAGCCAGAGCAGGGGCGGCAACGAACTCCTACATTGAAATACAGTCAGCGCATGGTCATGGGGTGATTTTCTCTTCTCTGCATAAATGGTGGCACGAACCAGCTGGGGGTTGCCAACCAGCTTGCGAGCAAGCCACAGGAAGGGCTTCTCGAAGTTGTAGTTGGACTTGGCGGAGATGTCGTAGTACTGAAGGTTCTTCTTTCGGTGGAAGGTGATGGTCTTGGCCTTGACCTTTCGCTCCTTGACGTCGACCTTGTTACCGCACAGGACGATGGGGATGTTCTCACAGACGCGGACGAGATCACCTGGAATCAACGAGTTAGAAACTTTGGGCGCGTTTTCGATGGGTGAGATGAAACATACGGTGCCAGTTGGGGACGTTCTTGTAGGTGATACGGGAGGTCACGTCGAACATAATGATACCACACTGGCCGTTGATGTAGTAACCATCACGAAGACCACCAAACTTCTCCTGACCAGCAGTGTCCCAGACATCGAACTGAATCTGACCGTAGTTCTGATAACAATATTAGTATATGGGCGGCGGATACCGATTCGCGGCGGGGTGTATTGGGACTCACCGTGGAGAAACCAAGGGGGTGAACCTCGACACCGAGGGTGGCCATGTACTTCTTCTCAAATTCACCAGTCAAGTGTCGCTTGACGAAGGTAGTCTATCGCGTCAAAGCCATCGTTAGCGGGGAGATCGATGTCAAGGCTTGATCGCCAAAGGAAGAGGTGAAAAAAAAATATCGTCGTTCGCCACACGTCAGGTGGAAAGCGTCGCTTTCGATCCCGTTTGCACGCGACGTCGATTGATGACCAGGACCCAAGAATTAACACACCTTGCCGGTACCACCATCGCCGACAAGCACGAGCTTGAAGGTAGGAGTCTGTTGCTCAGCCATACTGAAAGGCTCGATATATTAGCGACGAGCGTGTGGTGATGTAAACAGGCGGGGTCCTGCGAGATGGCGTTAGTCTGCTAGATTTCCAGTTTTAATCAAAAGTGACGGTTTGTTCTAGCAAGTACACGTCTAAAACGGCCAGCAGCTCACAGAGTCGGATGAGCAGAACAGAGCAGAGCAGATGGGGAAAAAAAAGTGATGTGTTGGGCGCATACCTGGTGGGTTTGTGGATGACGCGAGGATGGTGTGGACGTCGAAAACTTGCACCAGACAGTCTTTAACCTGAGTTCTTTTGAAGGCGGCGGGGAACTGGGACAAGGGGAGCAAGGCCTGCCTCCCATCATCAAGCGAAAAATTCAGTCGCCAGGGGTGGGCTAATCGCACGTGACATCACCGCTATCTACTGGGAGCAAGACCTGGCTGGGAGCCCCTCCTCCCTGCCTTTTTTTCTAATTTTTTTTTTCTGCCGGCAGGGAGGCGAGAATCGCTGGCGGTAAAGGCTGCTAAAGCTGCTAGGACTAGGCACTCCAAGGTGCCTTGCGCATCGACCGCCTACCTGTTTTGGGACCCAGGGACCCATCCGTCGGTTCTGGTTTGTTCTCTGTACTTCGTAGCGCAAATCTCTGATGCTGCCCTGCATTGCTGCTGCCAGTGCCTAGGAGGCGCCTTTCAGCGCTGCCTCAGGTCCCAACGAATGTGCGGTGTACGATGTTACAGAGCACAGCGCCAACAGTTACCCGCTACGGCTGTTTGGTCACTGTGGTTACAAGTGTGCTCTTTGGTATAAGTTGTCTGGCTACTAGTAGGCTTATAGTGCAGCCACCGGCACTCTGTCTGCCGTCACCATGACTGTTGCAAAAAAGAAAGCTTGGCCAAAATCAAGGTGCCACGCGGAAGCAGGTAAATATTTGAGCCTAGGTACTGTAGATGCTACTAGACAAATAAATTCTTCATGGGATGAGACTGAAGGCGAAAAAGCTCTGCCGTAATACTACTAGACTAGGTTGTATGTAGGGATATCCTTGATAGATACGTCATATAACAGCTACCATAAAGTGGCATCAAGCTTCGTAGGTATAAAGAACACATTAAAAAAAAAAAAGACTTTAGCTTTGGAGTTGCCGGAAAAAAAGTATCAATCAACAGCATAGACAGTTATTTTAATCTTCTACAGCTAAGAGAATGACAAACGGCCTTCGCGGAGGAAAACTACGGCAATTCAGTCTGCATAGCTTCTCCCCAACTAAGTTGAATTTTTTCCCTCGTTTCATAGCTACTAAGGGAAAAGCCGGGTCGTTTGTTGAGAGTATAAATAAGGCGTAGCCGAATATTTACTTAACCGGAATCTACGGTTTTTGCTTCGTTTTTCTCCTATTCTGAAATATACGACTCTTGATTATTCCCTCCTCCAGCTGGACATACCTGTATAGTCCAATTGGTCTTGACGTGCCCATTCTGCTTCCTTAAAGACATATAGAGAGAAGGAAAAGGGTACCAAAAAAGAGAGACAATATGCTTCGGAGTGCATCGGCAAGAACCGCCTCGGTTGCGATCGCCGGATCGCGCCTATGGCTGAGAACAGCATCGGCTCGTGCCTCCCCTCATTGCACCCCGCAGACGTCAATTCTGCAAACCGCCGCGACGACTGTTCCCGCCAGCTACAGAGCTATCCACGCCACACGATCCAACATGGCCGACAAGCGAATCGAGAGCGACGCCTTTGGCGAGATCGAGGTGCCCTCAGACAAGTACTGGGGAGCCCAGACACAGCGATCGCTGGGCAACTTCAAGATCAACCAGCCCCAGGACCGCATGCCCCCGCCGGTCATCACGGCCTTTGGCATTCTCAAGGGCGCTGCCGCTACGGTTAACATGAAATATGGCCTTGGTACGTAGTATGCGAGCGAGTGGGCAAGTATATGTGACGTAAAGGGTGCAATTGGAAGAGGGGTGGACGATGGCTGTTGCAATTGTACCCTTTGCGCAACGTAGACACACACAGTTGTTGCAACGATTAGAAGACAGGGAGAAGGGAAACAGTAGTAGCAAGATGTAAGAAAAAGGCGCTAACAACTCAATCTTCTTGCTGGCAGATCCCAAGATCGGACAGGCCATCCAGCAGGCCGCCAAAGAGGTTGCCGATGGCAAGCTCCTTGACCACTTCCCTCTCGTCGTCTGGCAGACCGGCTCTGGCACCCAGTCCAACATGAACGCCAACGAGGTCATCTCTAACCGTGCCATTGAGATCCTCGGCGGCAAGATGGGCTCCAAGTCTCCCGTCCACCCCAACGACCACGTTAACCGAAGCGCCTCCTCCAACGACACTTTCCCCACCGTCATGCACATCGCCGCCGTCCTCGAGCTTGAGCGCGATCTGCTGCCCGCTCTCCACAGCCTTCGCGCGGCTCTCCAGGCAAAGGTTGACGACTTTGAAGCCAAGAAGATCATCAAGATTGGACGTACTCACTTGCAGGATGCTACTCCTCTCACCTTGGCTCAGGAATTCTCTGGCTATGTTGCCCAGCTTGACTTTGGTATCAAGCGTGTCGAGAGCTCCCTCCCCGATTTGAAGCTGCTGGCTCAAGGTGGTACCGCTGTCGGCACCGGCATCAACACCTTTGAGGGATTTGCCGAGGGCATTGCTGAGGAGGTCAGCAAGATGACCGGTATTACCTTCCAGACTGCACCAAACAAGTTCGAGGCGCTGGCTGCCCACGATGCCATCGTCCAGGCTCATGGTAGCTTGAACACCCTGGCTGGATCCCTCACCAAGATTGCCCAGGATATCCGATACCTCGGAAGCGGTCCCCGATGCGGTCTTGGCGAGCTGATCCTGCCGGAGAACGAGCCCGGTAGCAGCATTATGCCCGGAAAGGTGAACCCTACGCAGTGCGAGGCTCTCACCATGGTTTGCGCTCAGGTCATGGGCAACAACGTCGCTACCACCATTGGTGGCATGAACGGCCAGTTCGAGCTCAACGTGTACAAGCCCCTCATGATCCGCAACTTGCTGCACAGCTCGCGCATCCTTGCCGATGGCATGCGCTCATTCGAGGAGAACCTCGTCTATGGCCTGCAGGCCAATGAGGAGAAGATTGCTAGCATCATGAAGGAATCGTAAGCAACCCAACCCCTTCTTCTTCCCCCCTTATCTGCTCGCTGTTTTATGGTAAAATGTAATTTTGCAAGCTAACTGTTCTCTTTAATAGCCTGATGCTGGTGACATGCCTCAACCCCAAGATTGGCTACGACATGGCCAGCAAGGTGGCCAAGAATGCCCACAAGAAGGGGTTGACGCTGAAGCAGAGTGCCATGGAGCTCCAGGCGCTGACCGAGGAGGAGTTCGACACCCTGGTGAAGCCTGAGCTCATGGTTGGACCCAAGAAGGTATAAAAGCATCTTGACATATATGCCGTGTATCCTAGATAAAAATGTATAATATCAGCTTTAGAGGCTCATGAAAATATAATATGACGATGTGATGGAGATAAAAGCACAATTTGAGTATTGTACCGTGGACTCGAGTAATATTGAGACGCCGATATCTACCTCTTGGATGTAATAATCAAGCAGAGGAGGGGGAGATACAAAATAAATCGTCTCATAATATTTTTACCTTGCGTACCTATGGTCCTTGATTTCAACTACATTTTTCTACACTTTCTGAGGACCAGAAATGAGAGTTCTTTTTTTAAATATTTGTCCAAGCAATGGTCATTACAGATGCTATTTTGCCTCTGATAACATGCTTCGTACACTGCCAGGTGGTAATAGTACTTCGCTGCAGCCCCTCATAGTATTCTTCCCAGCAGTAGCAGCGCTCTCTCATACGATTCATCCAACTCGTTTCATATGATCAACCTTGATATCAGGAAAATTTCTTCCAACCCTTTAATGTAGCATAACGAACACTTTTGTCTTCCTTCCACTTCTTCTTGGTGTTACCACAGATTTGTCAGCATCTCTGGTGCTTAATCTAGTCCATCTGATGCGATCTGCCATATTCTTTGTTGACTAGGTACACCATTACCATCACCTGCCCATGTAGATGCTCGATAAGGGCTGGATGGGTGATACGGCGACACTCTCCCCAGTGATCGATCAGTGTGAATAAATCGAGTCCCAATTACCATATTGCTGTAACTGCCGATTACAGCCCACGAAAATAATACCACGCCCCAATAATAAACTACAGAGGCAAGATGTGGCAGCCTAGCATCCCTCTCCCACCCCAATCTTTCCTCGGAGTCAAAGTTAACCTCAGCTCTTGGCGGCGAGCAACCCCATCGGGCCGAGATACTTTGATGAATATATTTTGCTGTTAACACAGTTAGAAAATGAGGCAAGGCGGATCATAGCACAGCCTAAAGAACATACTCCTTCATTGCCCTGAACACATTCTGCCACCTTTTTGAGACCATCGTGATTTGATCGGTTGACGTAGCCAAAGTTGCGAATCTCATCGCCAGCTTGCAAGCCAGCCTGTTGGGCTGGACTGTTTGCCGCAACCGAGTTGACTTTCGCAAACGGCTCATCCAGCTGCTCGGATTGGGAATCAGGCAAAATCCGTAGCTCATCCCCAGCCGTGCTTGGGGCTTCGTCTCCCTCTTGGAGGTTCGCAAAATGCTCGTGGAGATACTTTTCTATCATCCCCATGAGATTTTTGTAGTCGTTGCGCAGGCGGATGATGCGCGCTCTTGTTGTGCGAACTGTGCCATGCATGTTAGATGTCACTCTTCAACGGGCGATTTTCCAAACTATATACTTTGGGCAATATCAAGATCTGCTCTGGGAAAGCCATCTCTGGTCAACAGCGGCGTTTCCATGTCAACTCCATGCTAGCATCTTATTAATTATCGATTCGATCATTATCTGTGATGATGATAGAAGGGCTTTACTGCATACCGAATCAAGGACGCTCCCCAAGGCTTTTAATTCTGCCTCCAGATCATCCTTCTTGCGCTGGAGTTCTGCAAAGCTCTGCTTCCCTGTATCGCCGTTCCTCTCACTGAAATTAGATGTTGGCCCTGAGGGCACGGTTGGTGCATGAAGAGTGTCCATCCTAAGCGGCAGTTCTATGCTCCAGCTGCAGCGTTGAAACTAACAGAGGCTCGAGGGGAGAAGAAGAGTGAAGCGAACTAAACGCAATGGCAGAATACTGGCAGACTTCTTTTAGAGAGCTTTGTCAGGTAGGCTGCCTGCTGTCATCGCCAACAGCGAACATGCCGGGGCGTTCATTGCGGGGTCCAGCAACAGTAAAAGGCCTACGCACTCGCTGAAGCTTTTGCAGTCTAGCCGCTGAACGCTTGCCCAAGTACCTGGAAGACGAAGCATTCTAAAGCTGCCACTACCCAAAAATACATTCGCGATGCTGTGGACAAGCGGACGTGGAGAGTACTGCTGGGTAGCTTTTCGCCTAGTGCGCCTGGTGGGTTTCATGGATGCCGGCCCAAGCTTGGCCCGTGCATAATTCTCGATACGAAGCATGCTTGGCGCTTTTTCAACTAAGAGCAGCACAGACGTCACCTTGCTCACCTTTTCTTTATCTTACAAGCTTCGCAGACGCGCTCATCACACTATATCGCCATCGCGACTCGTGCTGCAATGGCTTCAGCAGGAGATGCTCGGCTCATGAAGTCGACCAAATTCCCTGCAGAGTTTGGTCAGAAGGTTGACATGCAAAAGGTCAACCTCCAGGTTATAAAAAAGTTTGTCACTGGGTCCCCGTATCTCTGCCTTATCATGGACCTCCGACTTTTCCAGTGCTGACAGCAAATCTCACAGATGGATTGCTAACAGGATCTCTGAAATTCTGGGCAATGAAGACGATGTCGTGATTGAGCTCTGTTTCAATTTGATCGATGGACCTAGACATGTAAGTTTGTTTATCCATTGCTCTTGCTTCAATCTTTAACTATAAATCTGCTCTTCTGACCATTGTGGTTGCTAGCCCGACATAAAATCGCTTCAGATACAGCTTACGGGATTTTTGGACAAAGAGACTGCACCATTCTGCAAAGAGCTATGGAAATTGCTATTAAGCGCTCAAGGCAATCCGCAGGGTGTACCCAAAGAACTGCTAGAGGCTAAGAAACTTGAGCTTATGCAGGAAAAGGTTGGTACTTTTATCCTCAGAACAATCTACCCTTACCGCTGTTAGATCTAACTTTCAATTTAGATTGAGGCAGATAGAGCTGCCGAGAATGCCAGAAAGCGCCGCGAAGACTCCGACCGTCGTGACAGAGAAGTTACAGAGTTGAAAGATCGAGATCGCCGAGACCGAGGAAATGAGAGAGGAGGTCGACCGGGCCGCCGGGGAGATCGAGCTTCTGAGGGCCGTGGAAGAGGAGGCCATAGTTGGAATGTAAACAGATCACGTTCTCCCGAACCTCGACACCGTCCTTCTGGGGACTCGTATCGTCGGGATAGCTATGTGCCTCCAAACCGCAGCGGCCGGGGACGCGATCGTGGCTGGGCGCGACGGCGAAGTCGCTCGCCATCTGAGTCAGCGTCCGAGCGATCGCGCTCTCGGAGCAGCAGCATGTCTCGAAGCGACCGGGGCTCTAGGAGCCCTCCACGGCGCAAAGGCGGACCCGGTCGATACAGAGACTCAAGGAAAAGATCTAGATCCCCTCGCGGAGATGCTTACCGACCAAGGCGGCAATCACGCAACGGTAGGGATCGTCGTGATGCTCGAAATCGACGTTCAGCTTCTTCAGAGCGCGCCTCACCTCCGCCGAAGAGAAGACGGCAATCTGCCTCTAGAAGTCGATCGGTCGAGCGCAGAAGACGCTACTCGGCGACGCCATCCTCTCGCTCGCGGAGTCCTTCGGAAGCGCGAAGCCGCAGCCCCGTTCGCCGCCGCAATCGATCCGTGGATAGCCCCCGATCAAATTCGCCTCCAAAGCGCCGACAAGAACGCCGAAGAGGTGATGGCGCTGATGAATCTGGGTCGGATAAAGACAATGGACGTCGCCGCCGTAATAATCGCCGCCGTAAAGACAATGGAGCCTCAGCAAAGGGAAAGGAATCTGAAAGGCTGAGACGCAATAGCTCTTCTGCGCCCTCGTCTCCGTCAAATCATGGCAAGTCAGCTGATACTTTGGAAGATGAACCACGTGCTCCGAATCCTTAGCTAGACGGCTACCGACAGCTAGAGATGTGAGTAAAGTCTTTTGTTGATGGGAGAAGCAAGTGGCTGGTCCTTAGTTTCTGGCTGACGCTGAATGAATGATGCGCGGTGAAGCATCAAAACATTATGAAGCTCACCACTCCGAATACAACCGTGCCAGAGAGTTCTTGCGAGTGAGCTCTTGTAAAAAGAGATTAAGCAGATGAGAACCTTTGATACTGGCATTTACCAACAGCTGAGGCTAACTCCTGCTAAAGCACCCGTCTCCAGAAAAAGCAGCAGAAGAAAGTGGCACTCAAGCCTGCTAAGCAAGCATGAAAGAGCCGAAAAAGAATCTGGTTAGATCTACAAAAGTACCTACACGTTGGAAAGAAAAAGCGATGCTTGTTTGTAACTGCAACAGGACCAGCATTAATAAGTAGTAGCCCTCTACAGTCATTCCTCGCAGCATATATCTTCAAATAGGAGCCAGTAGAAGTTAAACTAGAAATAAGCGCATTACCTCAGGCGGTATTTATCATGAATATACATAATTGCTCCATGTTAAGATAAATTTTACCAGTATTGCGAGTGAGTTAATGGGTAGCCTTAGCTGCTCTGCAAGGCCTAGTGGCGAGCAGAAAGCAGCGAGGTGGAGTGTGACATTCGCTGCGGCGTTTTAGCGTCTCCAGTCCCGCTCCCAGAACTTCGGCGTTGCTTTTTCAAGACATCAAAGTTCCGAGTCGCCAACCTCATTTCATCCGCAACTTAACGGCCGCATCGCCGAGGCGCCGACAGCCACCAGACATACGAGCGCCAGTGCATGGCCGATCATACACTAGCAATTACATCTCGACCCGGCGAAGCGTAACCAGCCATGGCAGAGTACAAGAAGGCACAGGCGCGCGTGCGAGACTTGGTCGATCGCCGCAGGCAGCTGGAACGGCGCCTGGTAAGTTTTGCGATTTAGCCTTCTATGCTTATTTCTCTTTGTTGTGACGCTCGGTCAAGATGCTAACCGATGAATGTCGTCATAGGCGTCGATGGAAGAGAGCATTGCCCAAAAAGAAACCGCCTACCTCGACAGCACCCCTAGCGGTAACATTATCACTGGCTTTGACAACTACATGAAGGGCACGAGTGGCGCAGCAGCACAGCGACGAAAGACGGGTCCGGCAGAACAGAACCGCGTGTTCTCGCGCTCATCAATTTCATACCGACCGAATAATGGGGTAAGACTACTCGTCTCAAGATATACTTTGAGATATCAGCTTTCTTGTTCATGGAGCTAACTAGATGCCCTTTGTTCAGGACTCTTCGGCTCCTGGATCAGTAGGCTCGACTCCCGCACCGACACCCTTATCCACCACGTTTCGAGACAGCGCATCGGGCAATCCTACGCCGACTTCAGCGGGTGGAAATAAAGCGAACAAGCCTAAGAAGAGAGACACGGAAGATAGCGAGAATGATGCGCAGACCAACAAGAAGCGAACGAACTTTGGGGCGTCGAGGAAGTGAAACGCTAAAAGGCTAACGGATGTTGACTTTTTGGGAGGAGGGCTTAGAGACTTCTTGGGGACACCCACTGTGCCTCTCGGAAAGGGACTAATGGATATAATATGGGAGTTTTAGAAGGATAGCATGTGGTGGCATAGGGATATATGACATGTACGGCGTTTGGGGGGGTATGGTTGGTTTATCAGGTATCTATGGTTGATCGGCGTTGAAAGATGCGATAGAAGCGATATGACAATAGCTAGACATCTCGTAATATCAACCAATGTCTTTGAAGATCCAAAATTCACACTGTCTCTCTTGTGTGAATTGATATAATTAATCTTAGCTGTACTTGGAGGGGGTAGATTATGCGGAATACGTTCACAGATCCAGCTGAGCTAGGCCTGATTCCACAATCAATCAGTGTCAGCCAAGATAAAAGGTCTTGTTCCCTTGTTAGATACGAACGGTTGGAAAAAAGGAACTGGCTTTGGAGAGGGTCAACAATACTGTAAAGCACAAAGATATGATGTCCGTGCGGGCATCAGCGTGCAATTTTAGTCATCATCAGCATTCCCTGGGAAGGGTTAAAAATGCTGTGAAGATGCCCGCTAGCCAGAGAGTTGTTATAAATAAGTTATAGTTTTAGATGAATGATCCTTTAATTATATGCCTGTAGATGTTTACGCTAAATATTATAAGCTTAAACGCCGATGTGATTAATGAAAATTTGGGATTGAATATTTAATTTGAAAATTATTAAATTAAATATTAATTCTAAATAACCACGAGGCTGAAGTTACTTAAGCGCTGGACAGAGTAGAATTATAAAAAAAAAAAAAAAAAA
>KQ479136.1:0-71052 GCA_000331835.2 Trichoderma hamatum GD12
TAATAGATAGTAATAGATAGTAATAGATAGTAATAGATAGTAAATAAATAAGGAAAAAAAGCTGGGGCAGTAAAGGAACCAAAGACGTAATCGTGATACCGTGGCTTTTAGTTTAACTTCTGCTCTCGGCCAAATATTACGACGCTTGAACCTTTTTTGTCCCTCGACGATTCGGCAGCGTCCTTCTATAAAGACGATCCGTTCCTCCCACTTCGACGTCAATGAATGTTACATTTTTCTCACTCCTTGGTTATTCTTTGTCGCGTACAGTTTTTCTTCAGCACTATTCTACATTTCTTTTCATCGCTTATTCACGTATTTTTCGTCACCGTGTCCCAGTCTTCATCTCCAGTAACACAATGGCTTTGGGAACATGTTCCCAGCCTAAAGAACATTGCCGATTATCCTGAGATTGCTGCCCGTGCCAGTTTGGCTCTTCTATTACTAACTCTCGTGGCTTGTACCAGATCTGATTGCTGGCCTAACTGTTGGCCTCGTTGTGATACCACAGTCACTTGCATTCGGCACTCTTCCTCGGTCATCACCCGCCCATGGCCTCCATTCTGCCTTTGCTGCTATACTAGATATATGGCACATCCAAAGATGCCGCCATCTCGGCTACTAGATTATTGCCACTCCTTTGTTGCCATGTCTGGCTCTTCATCTCTCGTCGTGGAATATCTATGACAGCATGTCCAAGACCTTGTCTCTGGCCTCACTGTCGCCCTCGTCCTTATCCCGCAATCGCTGGCGTTCGGAACCCTTACCAAGTTATCACCCGCGCATGGGCTGTATTGAGGTTTTCTTGGCATGCTTGTGTACTGGCTGTTTGGTACCCGAGGACATCAAAAGACATCGTGGTGTCTGCAGCAGCAATGAGTTCACTCCTAATTCAACAGTGTATTTGCATCACAATCTCCAAACTCAGCTCAGGCATATACACTCTGGAGGAAATTGCATGCACAATAACGCTCATATCTGGCCTTCTGCTCCTCGTCATCGGGGTCATAAGACTTGGTTGGCCAGCAAAACAAGTACCCAACGTGGCTGTTATTGCCTTTGCAGCGGCTTTTAGCCTCAAAATTACTACATCACCGCTATCAACCATGCTTGGTATATCAAACGTTTCAGGACCGTCACATGTCGCGCTGATAGAGATCATTCGGAATATCCATCACATGAAAATAGATGCGGTATTTGGCATCTCCACCATTGTTCTCTTGGTCATCCTTGGACGTCTTTGTATATATTACTCCTGCCCCCGCCGGAAGATGCATACCTTCACCAAGAATATCATCTCGATCCTTTGTCGCAGCATTCCACATACCAGAGTAGATACAGCATTTGGCATCTTGACGGTTGTTCTCATCATTACTTTCAGACGATTACCTATGTATGCCAGAGTAGATGCGGCATTTGGCATCCTCACAGTTGTTCTCATCAGTACTTTCAGACGATTACCTATGTATGCTCATGGCAAATGGCAAATGGCATTCGGGTAGAAAGCACGTCTAGACATATAGGTCAACGCTACGCCTACCAACAATAGTACTAATAACACTCATCAGCTTTCTAGACATTTATGTCAACGCTACGCCTACCAACAACAATCATACTAATGACACTCATCAGCTTTTTAGACATTTATGTCAACACTACGCCTACCAACGACAATAGTACTAATAACACTCATCAGCTTTCTAGACATTTATATCAACGCTACGCCTACTAACGGCTATCGGAATGATGACTCTGATCAGCTTCCTAGACTCTCATCAGCTTCCTAGACATTTATGCCAATGCTACGCCTACTAACGGCTATTGGAATGATGACTCTCATCAGCTTTCTAGACATTTGTGTCAACTCTACGCTTACCAATGACTATCGGAATAATAACACTCATTAGTTACCAGTCACTATCGGCATAATGACACTCATCAGCTTTCTAATCAATTGCATAAATTATACCGTTCGCTATTTAGAATCGTTGGCGAGATGAATGTATTTCTTTCCTGCATACACGATTTCAGCGTGTACAAGTTCCCACATTGCCAAGCAAAACTCACGATGTCCTTCATACCCAAAATCGGAGCTATTATCGGCATGCCGGCATCGCAGACAGCCCTCGGCCTGAAAATGGCAGCATCAAATGATCAAATGGATATACCGCGAAGACTCCTCAAGAGCTCGTTACGCTTGGATTTGCCAATATATTTGGCCCTTTTGTTGGAGGTTGCCTGAGCGTGGGTTCATTTGTATCCTCTACTATACTCTCAGCGACTGGCAGTCGATTGCAACGAGCTTTTTTGTCCTTGGAGTTGTCAGCATATTTTTTGGAGGCTACCTGGGCATAGGTTCATTTATCTTCTGCCATACTATCAATAGCTGGCAGTCGATCGCAATCTGCAGAAGTGTTTGTTGCGCTAATAATCTTCGTGGCAATTACCCTTCTGATGACTGCCTTCGCATTTACCCTCCTTGCCTCGCTTGCAGGTTTCGTCGTTCTATGTTTATCAGCTTGCGTCGGCTAAACACTCTTTATGAGCAATGATACTCATCCATTAGGGTGCTTAGATGGATCATTTGTTTGGTAAAGGGGTTAACGTACTCGTTTAAATAGTCGCTCTGCGTTGGAAAGATTGAAGTCGCCACCTCATTTTGTTTGGATTGGGAGAGCCTCTGGTTTATAGCCCGAGCAATATTCCGGTCTCTTTATCGCTCCAATAATAGTATTGCCTCCTTCAACCAGTCATACTATCTGGGTTTGGGGGCTGTACACGGCGATCAGCTCTCTTCCCTTTCGGCCCAGGAGTATACGCGCAGTATCTCAGCTTGGCTTGAACGTCGACCTCATCGCGTACTCTTCCTACATAAGTCTACAAAGCGTCCAGATTTCCCGTTGACCAGATATGAAATTGACCACAGCTTTTGCCGGAGATCCCAGCAGTCATCATAGTCATGTTGATTGGACAAACAACTCTTGTTAGGCGAGCCTCCGTATCAAATGGTTGTCAAGTCGATGCTTCAATCGATGCTTCAACAGAACTCACAGCTCTCGGAGTCTCTAACATGTTTACTCCATTCACCGGATGATATCTTTGCACAGGCTCGTTTGGTGCTTCTGCAGTACTTTCCAAAGCGGGGAGTCGATTCAGCGCTGGCATGCGTATTTGGTGCTCTAATCCTCTGCTTTGCACTCACCTATGCTGTTGACGCATCTTCATTCCCAGCGCTCCGCTAGCTGGCATCATCATTCATTCTGTATGCAACGGCATCACTCATCTCCGACAATATTGGCAGGTATTGCCTTTTGAGTTGCTCATATGGATACTCTCTGTGGTATTGGATTTGATGTACTCGCTTGAATGGTCAATCTACCTGGGAGCCATGTTGATGTCGCTGTTGGCGTTCATGCGAATGAACAAATCGTCATTCCCAGCCTCCGACACAGTCAAGAAACGACACCCTGAAAGAATGTATCCAGAAATTGCCTTCAGCCCAACGGTCAAATCGAGACGCCAAATCTGGCCTCTTCGCTTCAAAGAAATTTGCTCTATTTCAATCAGGCAAACTATTTCGACCCCCTGCTCAAACATGTACAACAGAATGCCAAGAGTCCAACGAATCTTGCCAGCAATAAAAACTCTGCAGCGCGATGGGTCGAATCTTTATTCCATATGCCGGGGAGAGGAAATGAGCCAGAATTAGTACCTCGTGTTCGAGCCATCATTTTGGACTTCCAGAGGGTCGACCTTGTAGATTCGACTGCGATTGAAGGACTGATTGAGCTGTGAAAGATCATGAATCAATACGTTGGACCAGACAACGCAGAGTGGTATTTTGCAAATGTAATAATCGCTGGACAAGATGGGCTGGGCACTGAAGCGAGGCTTAGCAAAAAGATTTGCTAGATGCTGTAGATATGGCAACAAGGAACGCGCAGGAGAAGAATCTGGAATTGGTCGTATGAGAATCAACAGCTAGATTTGGAATAGAGATGCCATGCAATATGCTATATATGTGGCGACGAAGAATGTGCGAGAGAGGAAAATTGGCGGGGGCAATAGAAGCAATAGAAGCAATATATTCAGTAGATATATCAGTATAGATATACTTAGAAATCCAAGTCTCGTATGCACCGATTCCACCTATCAATCCCTCTATAACCAAGACAGACGACCTTGACGAGCATGTATGAACTAGACTAGATCAAAATAGACTCGGTCAAGGCCACATCGCTGGAGGAGGGCATCCAGACAAGCCGTATCAACGATGTTGCGTAACTTTTTGAGTGGCCTGTAGGGTAAATCGATAGAAGGGGGGTGTTAAGTGGGAATGAGTTTACAAAACATGAAGGCTTTTCAAGAGATTCGAAACTTTTTAGCGAAAATAGATACGAAAGTCAAAATAATTCGTCAATAATGGCAAAACAAGAAAATTTAAAAGCTTAAGAGGCCAACCAACCAATGCCAGTTACGCATGACAGAGACCGCGAAATGACTGTGGACATTCAATAGAGTATTTCTCGCAGCCCTATCGGCCGCGTATGCCATCCGGATTCAAGTACTGATCTTCTGTCGAGCCTCGGATTCTGTGATTCCGGCTTGCATGGATTGGATACAGCTACCCTGGAATATTCGGTGAAGTTCGGTGAAGATGGCGCTAAGGCCGCATCCGTCCCCACTTCTTATCTTCACCTGGATTTTTTTTTATCAGTTCGCAGAGCAACTCTTCCGTTCTACACGATTGATCCTCTGCCATAGTTAATAGGACTCAACTATATATGAGCGGCGACCATACATTAATCTTTTACAAAGAGTCTGTACATTCGAAAGTCTTCTACAAAAACAATCTTCTCTGATCGGCGCCTCACAACACTTTCTATACCCTCTTCCCAGGCGCGCAATCTCGTCACTACAATGTCTGGCTTTCAGATTCCTGGGCTGGGCCAGGCGAAACTCAACGAGGTTCTCCCGCCTCTGCCGGCCGATCTTGCAATTGTGGCTGCGAACGCAGCTGAGGAAGACAAAGAAATGCACGACGCAAACCCACGCATAGAAGAAGCAGCATCGGCAGCAACAGAAAACCACAACGAAGAAGCCAAGACAACAGCCTCTGAACAGCCCATCGTTCATGAGACATCAGACGATATGTTGATTGATAAGCCTGGGAGCCCGCCGTCTTTGACATCTGCTCTAGAAGCAGCCCTCGGAGGCCTGGACAATACCAACACACATGAGCAACCGCTAGCACCCGAACAAGAGTCAGTTCCTTTACAACCCGACCAGAGCGAGCACCCAGAATGGGAAATCGATTCTTCACCATACGAATCTTCGGACTCAAGTAGTTCTGATTCTTCATCTGACGATGATGACGACTCTGATAATGAAGGCTATGAGCCTCTAGGAATTGAAGAGACAGCTAGGATACTTATGGAGACAGAAGGTGGTTCAGACGATGAGGGCGATAGAGGGAAATCTTCTGGATCTGGGTACGTGCGCACAAAGAATGAGCTTCCTGAGGAAGTCATTCCCAAGCCAGACGTAACGATCACCCCCGAGATGGCGATAGAAGAGCTCGGAGTTATAGAGCACATTGTCGAAAACATCATGCTCGTCAAGGCATTCACCCCAGGAGAATACCAAGTTCTAGACAGCGGGTCTATATTGTGCACTTCAGAGAGAGTCGTCATTGGCGTTATTGCAGAGACAATTGGAAAAGTGCTGCAACCGATGTACACGGTAATGTTCAACTCTGCAGAGGAAGTAAAGGAGCTTGGACTCGAAGTTGGCATGAAAGTCTTCTATCCCGTCGACCACGCATCATACGTTTTCACAGAGCCATTAAAGAACCTCAAGGGCTCAGACGCTAGCAACCTCCACGATGAAGAAATTGCCGACGAAGAAATCGAATTTTCTGATGATGAGAAGGAGGCGGAATACAAGCGTTCACTGAAGCAGAAGAAGAAGGACAAGTGGAAGAGCAGTGGCGGCAAAGAGGCGAAGCAGCCTCATCCTCTGCGCCAAGAAATATCCGCTGATGGCGGCTTGAACTATGACGAAGATGATGGGCCATACACGCCGCTTGCTCGACCTGCAGGGTATGGCACGGGCGCTCCACAGGCTGAGAATTACGAACCTGCTCCAAGATCAAGTTTCCAGCGAGGAGGCCGGAAGGGAGACTCTCGAGGACGAGGCAATCGAGGAAGAGGTTCAGGCCGTGGTGGTAGGGGAGGCTACAACCAACCCAGAGATGGGTATTCTCTCCCACCCCAGAATAACCAGAACCCTCAAGCAACTACATCGGCAGGCAGCTCATGGAATTTTAACCCAGTCCTTCCCACCGGCCAGGTACCTTCTCTTCCTCAGTTTGGCTTTCCTGTTCCTGGATGGCCGCAGCCAACGCCTGGTCAGCAAGCTGGTCCTCCTGCGGTACCGCCACCGCCTCCAGGCTGGCCTGGATCTGGCCAAGGTCAAGGCCAGGCATCTGATCCTGGAGCATTTGTCAATCCCGCGTTCTTTGCCGCTTTAATGAGTCAGATTCAGGCACAAACCGGACAGACGGGGTGGAACGGCCAGGCTCCTCCACCGCCTCCGCCACAACAATAAATGCTAGACGGGATTCTTTATTTATGAATTAGGGTTATGCAAATTTGGGAATAGGCACTCTGTAGTTCAGGCGCATGTGCTGATTTATGATATGCGGGACTTACTACCATTTCATTCGTGTACGGGATACTTTTTACGTTGCTATAAATCGTTATGACAGTCTATGTCGAAGCTTACCTTGTAGGTAGAAGCTTATATGGAACAGCGAGAATAAACTAGCATACAATATGAGCATAATTTCATTGTAGCCCCGGAGTATTTTGCTGGATAGGCACCTGGTAAGAGTTTCAGTTGAATCGATATCGCTGTACGACTTGAGATGATGTATTTTTTCTTCTAAAAAAAAAAAAAAGTAAAAAAAAAGTTAGAAGCTAGGAGTAGAGAGAAGAGGGAGTCTAAATAGAGCCGGCCGTCTACCAAAGTAAAGTCAGCGTTTACTTGAGCACTTCGTCTTCTTTTACTACTTGTGCTTACGTATTTATTGTATAGACAAAAAAGTACTCTACTTCTCTTCAGAGCTATTATGGTTACTTAGACACTTCTAAAGTATACGAATGCGAGTATGGTGTTCTAAAACATGTCATATACACCGAGTATGGGCCTGTTGGATTACTTGTAAAACTTTAATTTTTTAGGAGAACGTATCCCAACATTGATTAAGAAAGCCTTATTAATCTCGTCTGGTGACTTGAACAACTCTACTAAGCGAAACCTTCTAGATTTGTTGAATGATGGCTGTTGTTTGGGGCTGTTGTTTGGGGACGTTGGTGCCCATATTAGACTTTAAAAGAACTTTTTTGTTTTTTTGCCAAGTCTAAGGGCTATACACGTGGATATTAAGTATTCCGATGGTCATTGCTGGATCCATGTCCTATATTTCATTCCGAAGCGAGCTTTGGAGTCATGGAAAATGCTGCAAGGCTGTAGGAATGTACTGTACAAAATCACGTAGCCACCACATGCGTATAATATGCATTTCATCACCTTCGGTTCTCTTTTTATGTGGCCATTCCAAGGCTAAAAATCAGAAGAGAGATATCTAGTAGTAGCATTCACATATTTGCAACTACTAGCTCATAATGCCCAATTGAAGTCTAAAGGAGACAAAATATAAGCATGTCTTCGACTAGAGATAATAAGTATAAAGAGACAATTTAGATGATAACAAAAAAATCTCAATATATTATCACCCAAGTATCAAACAGCATCCACGCTACTTATAGAAAACTCGCTGGGAAAGGCATGGATTTGTTCCATTCCAAGTATAAGACGCCAATTGACGTCTGCGGCCTGCGCCTGTATATCTCACCCAGTAAAGCATTCAGCTCCATATTATCTCCAAGCCGGTATCAGTCGATTTTTAGCGGAACAGACCGGGACGCCGGGGCTCCCGCTAAAAAATCCGGCTTCCGACGAATCAGCGCCGGCCAATTTCCATCACAGGCATTTTTTTTTTCTCAGGCAGCGCATTGGACCGTTGCAGCCTCAGGCCACCACCAAAACTTTCGGCAATTCATCGCACCCAGTTTAGCCCAGAGGCAGTCCAGCCAAGCAAACGGGCGAAAAGACCTCAAAACCAACCACAACCGTCCTCGGGTCTCCCTCTCTTCTCCTCTTTCGTTGTTCACGATGGCGCCTCTCGCAACTGCTTCCCGCCTGTGTGTGCGCTCGGCCGCCGTGGCCAAGCCCGCCGTGCGCGCGCTGAGCTCAACTGCTGTGCGCCAGGCCGATGCCCCTGCTCCCGGAGCAGCCTCATACACCAGTCCCTTCAAGGGCGAGTCCAAGGCCAACAAGATCCCTGACTTCAGCAAGTACATGTCCAAGGGCAGCGAGACCTCCAACAAGCTCTTCTCGTACTTCATGGTCGGCACAATGGGAGCCATCACCGCCGCCGGAGCCAAGAGCACTGTTCAAGGTGGGTTTGGATGTTGATTTGCTTCATATGTGGGAGGTGGGGTGGGATTTGGAGGAATTGGGAAATTTTGGAGAGCTGCCATGAGCTTTGAATAGCCATTGGAGCTTGTGGGAGCTGGACGGAAGCAATTGGGCTGTTTTCAATGCTGGAAGTTGAAGCTGAAGCTAACACGTGGGGGTGCTTTAGAATTCCTCGTCAACATGTCCGCCTCTGCTGACGTTTTGGCCATGGCCAAGGTCGAGGTCGACCTCAACACCATTCCCGAGGGCAAGAATGTGAGCATACCATGAAATACTCAATTCCCCAACTCTACACGCCACAAAGCTGACCAATCCTCTCACATTAGGTCATCATCAAATGGCGAGGCAAGCCCGTCTTCATCCGCCACCGAACCCAGGACGAGATCGACCAGGCCAACAAAGTCAACGTCGCCTCCCTCCGAGACCCCCAATCCGATGAGGACCGTGTCAAGCGCCCCGAGTGGCTGGTCATGCTGGGTGTCTGCACCCACTTGGGTTGTGTCCCCATTGGTGAGGCCGGTGACTTCGGTGGTTGGTTCTGCCCTTGCCACGGCTCCCACTACGATATCTCTGGCCGGATACGAAAGGGCCCCGCCCCTCTGAACCTGGAGATCCCCGAATACGACTTCCCCGAGGATGACAAGCTCATCATTGGTTAAACAACGCGGGGTTTGTACAAAGTTTGGGGTAGAAAAGAGACGGGAGAGGAGGGAACTGTCCTGTCGCAGCAAAAACGATGTAACAGTATCGACGAAGAGGTCCTACGAGAAAAGTAAATGGGCGAGAAGAGACAGCTCCCGGGGAAATAAAAATTATAATTCGTCATGGAATTTTAAAAGAAAACCATAGATTCTCTCTGGGCGGTCAAAGTCTATAGTGGGTAAGGGTGGGATGCGCTTGAATGAGGAGAGACGGGTGTCTCATGTTGCTGAGAATGGGACACAAATTCCTTGTTTCTTAGACGTGAGCCATGTGCAGCATTTGTATAAAATAAAAATATTATACTAAAACAGGAAGCTGAACTTGGGCATTTTTGTCTCAGAACTGAGAAATGAAATATAGACTGATTGAAATATTATACTAACACAGAAAGCTGAATTTTGGCGTTTTTATGTATGAACTGAGAAATGAAATGTAGACTGATTGACGTATAGACGAGATATTACAATTTGAAGGCACTTGAAAATTATTCTTTTTTATCTATTCTCTCATACCCAGTTGATCCCCAAAAATCCATTCTTATACATAACCACAAAGATTAGTGTCCATGGCCATCATCCTCCTCCATCTGCTCCGGATCCAGCTTGATCAATGTGTCAATACGCATGATGCTGATACAGGCCTCGACCGCACTCTTCAGCTGCCTAACCTTGCTTATGCTAGGCTCTAGAACACCCAGCTTAATCTCGTCAACGACCTTGCCCTTGGTGAGGTCCAGACCGTAGTTCTTGTAGCTCTTCTTCTTGGCAATGGACTTCTCGTCCTCGTTGGCGTCGCCCTCCTGGACGCGCTGTGACAGGGCGTGTCTGGATCGCAGCTGGGCGACGAGCTCAGCAGCGTCCTTGGCGGCGTTGATGGCGAGGGTCTTGGGGATGACGAGGAGGGACTGGGCGAACTCGCCGATGGCGAGCTGCTCGCGGGATCCGACGGTGCCGGCGAACTCCTCGAGGTAGATGTGGAGGGCGGTCTCGACGGCGCCGCCGCCGGGGACGATGCTGCCACTCTCTAGCGTCCTCTTGACGGCGCAGAGGGAGTCGTGGACTGATCGCTCAATCTCGTCCAGGGAGTATTCGTTGGGGCCTCGCAGAATGACAGAGGCGGAGGATTGGGCCTTGGTGCCCTTGATCAGAATGCACTCGTCATCTGAGATGCGCTCCTGGACAACCTCCTCGGCGTGTCCCAGGTATGATGGCTCAAACTTTTCGTCACCGTTAAGATCAGATAGTGTGCTCAGGAGGGTGCCGCCGGTAGCCTTGGCAATTCGTCTGAGATCCTCCTTCTTGCATCTTCTGACACCCATGGCGCCCCTCTCGACCATCATCTTCAGTACCATGTCGTCGATACCCTTAGTTGTAAGGATGACGTTGGCACCAGCCTTCAGGATCATCTCCACTCTCTCGATAACCATACCAGACTCTCGAGCGCGGATAGCCTCCAGCTGCTGGGGGTCATCGACTGTGATCTGGACACCGAGCTTCATTCTCTCCTTTTGCAAGTTCATATCCAGGATGGCAATCTTGGCATCTTGAATACGGGTAGGCATAGCCTGAGAAGCAACTGTACAGTTCAAAGCGTAGCCCTTAATCAAGACTGACTCGAGAGCACTCTTTCCATGCGCCTTAAGAAGGTTGACGGCCTTGACGGGATATTTGGCCTCGTTCTTGTTGTTGGTGGTCTTGACAGCCTGGATGGCGTCGACAACCAGGTCCGCGAAGAAGTCGGAATCGGCACCAATGATTTTGCTGGACATGGACGTCTTGGCAATGTTCAGGAGGGATTCTCGGCCGAGGTTGTCGACCTTGATGCTGACATTCTCGCTCAGGTATTTGATGGCCTCTCGCAGGGCAAGTCGGTAGCCGGTGATGATGGTGGTAGGGTGGATACGGTTCTTCATCAGCTCGTTGCCTCTTCGGAGCAGTTCGGCGGCGATCAGGACAACTGATGTTGTGCCATCGCCAACCTCCTTATCCTGCTGCTGAGCCAGGTCCACCAAGATCTTTCCGGCGGGGTCTTCGACATCGAGGAGGGTGAGGATCGTGGCGCCGTCGTTTGTTACCGTAACATCCTGTACACGGGAGAATATGAGTCAGCGTCGTGATTCTATATTGTGTCTGAATTGCTTGCTTTGGCGTCGGAATAGGGGCAGAAGCCTCTCGAAAGCACGAATCGAGGGGCAGGGGTAGTCGGTGTATGCACTCACGCCAATGTCGTCAACCATCATCTTGTCGAGGCCGCTTGGGCCAAAAGAGCTCTTTACCACATTGGCAATGGCTTGTGTTGCCAGAACTATTCTCCATCAGTTAATGCATCCATCCAAGCCATCACAAACAGCCCAACGCACCATTTTGGTCTCGAATATCGGATCCTGAAATCTTCTGGCCGCCAAGGAAGAGGGTCCCGTTCCGGGGCTGTTCGAATAGAGCAGACATGATCTAAACCGCCTGACCGTCTCTGCAGTCTTGCGAAGGGAGAAAGAAGTGAAATGGAAATGGGGGGAAAAGAGTGGAGGGTATCAAGAAGTTCTGCCTTGAGGACTCGACCCTGGCTTACCTAGCCAAAGCTGCGAAGCTCAGTAATATGGCGGCACTTGTCCCGCTGCCCCTCGACTTTTTTGCCGGAACCAGAGATTCTCCCAGCTCCGGCGCTGCGCTACGATAAGGCCCAAAGCACAGCTCTCACAGCACCCAGGCCCCCAAAGCCATAGCGCTGCAGGCCCTGATTGGGCGAGCGTTTAGGGGCCGTGAAATTTACCCTGCTAAAGCCTACGCTGCCCCTCCTTTTTGAAAGAGGGACACTGATAGCGGGGCAGCCGATTAGCCCTCCCTCGAGAAAGTCATTGACTCTTCTCGTGACTCTGTTTTTAGGCCGACTGACTCCCTCTCTTTCGTTGCGCATCCTGCAATAGTGACTCAGCATTAGACTGTCTTTGCACCTGGGGCAAGTTCTGCGTGATTTGATAAAAGGTATGTCTTGATCCATACTAGATTGGAAAAATTATTATTGAAAAAGCTGGATTTGTCGCCCTAACGCCTACCAAAAGTTATAGAAGAAAAAGCATTTCGCCTATAAACTACACGATGGAGAACGCCGCCGACCAGCCCAAGGAGCCCTCCAAGAGCGCCTTGAAGAAGGCCGAGAAGCAGGCCAAGATGGCCGCCGACAAGGCTGCTAAGGCCGCCAAGCAGGCTGCCCTCCCCGTTGTGGGCGGAAAGAAGACCGACGATATCATTGGTATCACCGTCACCAAGGCAGAGAACTTCCCAGCATGGTATCAGGAGGTTGTCCTCAAGGGCGAGATGGTCGAGTACTACCAGGAGATCTCTGGTTTCTTCGTCCTGCGCCCTCTGTCAATGCACATTTGGAACACCATCCGAAAGTGGTTCCAGGAGCGCATCGAACTTATGGGTGTTGAGGAAACCAGTTTCCCTATGTTCCTGTCCTCCAAGTCTCTGGAGAAGGAGAAAGACCACGTCGAGGGCTTTGCCCCTGAATTGGCTTGGGTCACCAAGGCGTAAGTGTTTCATGCACCATATTTCTTCTAGTAAAATCCTTGTACTGACCTCAATGCAGCGGTGACAAGGACCTCGAAGTCCCTGTCGCAATTCGCCCTACCTCCGAAGCCGTCATGTACCCTTACTACTCCAAGTGGATTCGAAGCCACCGAGATCTTCCCCTTCGATTGAACCAGTGGAACTCTGTTGTTCGATGGGAGGCTAAGCAAACCACTCCTTTCCTTCGAACAAGAGAATTTCTCTGGCAGGAGGGCCACACTGCCCACTTGACCGAGGAGTTGGCTGGAAAGGAAGTTTTGGAGATCTTGGAGCTGTATGCTGGTGTCTACGAGCAGCTCCTGGCCGTCCCCGTTGTCCGAGGACGCAAGACAGAGAATGAGAAGTTCGCCGGTGGCTACTACACCACTACCGTCGAGGGTTACATTCCATCCAACGGACGTGGTATTCAGGGTGCCACCTCTCACTGCCTTGGTCAGAACTTCAGCAAGATGTTTGACATCACTGTTGAAGATCCTGCCAACAAGGGTTCACACATCCACGTTTGGCAAAACTCCTGGGGTCTGTCCACCCGTGTCATTGGTGTCATGATCATGGTGCACGGTGATGACAAGGGCCTTGTTCTCCCTCCCCGAATTGCCAAGACCCAAACTGTTCTGATCCCCGTCGGTATCAACAAGAACACAACTCCTGAGGATCGCAAGAAGCACGAGGAGCAGCTTGATGGCATCAGGGATACCCTCAGGAAAGCTGGCATCCGATCTGAGTCTGACTGGAGAGAGGGCTACACCCCTGCATGGAAGTTCAACGATTGGGAGCTGAGGGGTGTTCCCCTCCGAATTGAGTTCGGACCCAAGGACGCCGCCAAGGAGGTTGTCAGCTGGGCCAGAAGAGACACTGGTGAGAAGGGTACTATTCCTATTGCCGAGGTCGCCACCAAGGTTCCTGAGCTTCTGGAGACTATCCAGCAGGACATGTACAACAAGGCTGAGAAGTCATTCCGAGAACACCGCCTGCAGATCACCAAGTGGGAAGAAGTTCTCCCAGCCCTGGACAAAAAGAACGTTGTTCTGATCCCCTTCTGCGGTGACGGCAAATGTGAGGATCGTATCAAGGAGCTTACCACCCGCGAAGATACCCAGCCCGATGTCCCTGAGAGCCAGAAGCTTCCTTCTATGGGCATGAAGAGTCTGTGCATTCCCTTCGAGCAGCCTGAAGGCGTTGTTGCCGGCGAGACTGAATGTCTTAACCCCGAGTGCCAGCGCAAGGCACAGAACTGGACCATGTTTGGCAGAAGCTACTAAATTTCGAAGAATAAGAAGGTGCATAGAAGGAGTTTTTCGTATTTAAAAAAAAGTGGCATGTTTATCACACCTGTGGTTTGACATATGGATTGATGCTTCACATGGGAATGCAGAGGGATAAATTTATTCAATGACTTTAATGACTTTTACTTTTTCGTTTCGTCTTCTATCTATGTGATTGTGTACATATATATACTGTCTATTACACTGCATCATATCTGCTTCATGACGATGAAAGTCTAGCACCATTCAAATCGCTCGTTGACAACCCAGTCTAGGTCTTCTGCAGCTCCTTCACCGAACCAATTCAAGCTTGCCAAGTTCTTAGCATCTCTCACGACAAAAATGCTCTCAAACTCAGCCGCACTCTCCACAATCTTTCTAACTCTTCCTAGCGGGTTCCAGATCTCGACCTTTGAGCACTCCCAGTCTTTAGCCTCCTTTTCAGCAGCGCGGAAGATTCCCACAACGGCCTCGGATAACTCCTTGTCGGAAATATTGCTGTCTTCAATGACAAACCTCAGGAAACTTAGAACATTCTTCTCTGGCTTGTTGGGACCGCCGTAGTGGTTCCGCTCGAAGAGGCCCCAGACGCGAGAACCATTTGTTGGCGAGGTGTACAAGGCGCCATGGACAGTGGGTTTGCGGCCGTAAGCGGTGTTGCAGATGAAAGCTTGGCGGTAGAAATGCCACTGCAGAGTATCGATGTCCGGTATGACAGCAACCCGAGTTTTAGACGCATCAGAAGAGTTGGGAAGAGCCATCTCCTTACGGATGAGCTCCTCGTCTCGCTCAGCCAGGGCGGGTAGGTCATCATCGCCAAGTAGCTTGATAATAGATGCGTCAAACTCTACAGGGTTTTCCTTTACACGGTACTCAACTTGAGTGTTCTCCAGTGGCATCCATCCGTGCTTGGCATAAAACTCTTTGCCGATATCAGAGAAGAGGATCGAGAAGGCTGGCTCGCCAGATTCCTGCTGCCTGGCCCGCATATACCCCCTCAGCAGCTCAATCATCTTGCCGGCATATCCTCTGCCTCGAAACTCGCTGTAAGTGAAGACACTGGCGATTCCATACGCCCAGACATCCCTAAGAATTCCATCCTTGCCCCTCACAAGGGCACGCTTGCGCAGAGTCTCACATGAGGCCAGCACGGGGCGCTCATCGGTGTCTGCATCGACGGCAGCGGCACTGTCTGTGAGGATCCAGTTTGTGATGCCGCCGTTACGGGCGAGCGGGATGGTCAGCAGGTATTCCTCGCGGTTGAGATATTCTGGCACGGTGAGGCTGTTTCCCCATTCTGGTTGGCTGTAGGTCCAGGTGCGGATGCGTTCCGGAGGGGTTGGGTTGGTGAGGATGATGGTTGGCGAAGAGGATGAGGGCAGGTCTGAGGCGGACATGGCTGCTAGCTTGGTGTTTCTAAACTGGATGCTGAGATTTGAAGCGTATATCAAGTTGTACTAACTTGAGTGAAGATCTAGGATGACAGACTACTGTATAACGTCTCTCGTCGTCCAAATACTAATGGGTATGGTATGGGGCAAAAGTGAGTCTTGCTCTTAGACTAGTGTCTATCCTATTCCCGTGTCGTAACAAGCAGCGGTCAACAGTTGCCATCTAGATATAGAGCTGAATACAGTCGAGAATACCACAAAAAAGAGCGGGAAAAAGGATTTAAAATTAAAATCCAATAAAGAGTGACTCATTTCACTAATAATTTATATGAGTCGATACCGAGAATTAAAAATCTTAATAATAACCATACTTGGCTGTGTCACTAGCTGATACGATACCCCGCCAGCCGAGCGATCGGCAGCGAGAACAAAATCGGAGGGGTGAGTGGAGCTCCCGTTTAAAACGGTGTCGGTGCTCGGGGTTCGGTGCAGGCGAGGAACAAAATGTATAAACCGCTGCTGAATCGGAAGTCTTCTACTTACATACCATTAGCAAGATGATTTGAGTTGTGCCATGTGAAATTCGAACTTCAGTAAATATCATCACTTTATCATCGCTTTATCCATCTTCCATATACACGAAATCCAACAAACCGGCTATATCTTACTTTCAATGCATCCTTCTGAGCTCCTCAATCAAGTTCCGCATGTCTTCTACGCTTGGTCCCAATCCCTCGCACACCAGCTCCTGTTTGCCCTCATCCAGATCAAGGAACCGTTCAATCATCTCGCCATCTACAAATCGGAAAGGAGCCTCGCCCTCTCTAGACTGATTTCTAAACGCTCGCCAAAGGTCAAATGACAAGTTTCCAGGAGTGCTAATGTACTCCTGTAGCCTTGACTGGAATGTCATGAGTAGATCTTGGTACTTTGGAGCAATATCACCGTAAAGATAAAGTGTACCCTCGATCTGTTATTCGCACGTATTAGCCTCAACTCAGAATACCTCACTTCACATATATTTTCAGAAGCTTACCGAGCCCAAAAATGCCTTTGGTACCACAATAGCATTCTCTCCAGGCGCAACCTGCAGCTTTCGAATCCGGTTGATCTGTTCTCCAATGTTGAGCTCACTTATAACCTGTAGTTGGCTTCGATCCTGTTCCGTAGGAGCTTCTAGGTTCTGTCTCAGCACAATGATGTTTCCCTGAGCATCCGCTTCCAGCCACCTAGAGTCATCTAATGCGCTAATTGACGTAGTCCATGCCTGCTGGTAATGCCTTGCCTTCTCCTCTAATTTGGCCTTCTTGCCGTCTTGGGGTGGTGTGAATTCGACGAGTGTGAGGGACTGCATGAGGTCTCCAATACCTATAATATTGCCCGAGACGTCCAAATCGACTGGGAATGAGGCAGGACGGAAGGATGCTAGTTTAGTTAGAGAGGCTGAAGTCGAGGTATCCTGGTTGTAATTATAAACAACCACCGTCTTAGTGAGCCCGGCGACGATGTAGTTATTCATCATAACGAGGCAGCGGCATACTCCTTTCAGGTTATGCGAGGCGATTTGATACAGCTGCCGTGATTCATCAACGCCGAGAACCAGTATTCTGCCCCTCGTTTCTCCTGATTCGGCTGACCCTTGATCTGCAACAAAGCTCGTGCCAACTAGGAATCGCTCAGCCAAGTTACCATTAGCATCGGGTAATTCAGCCCGAATAACGCATTCAACCAATTCTAACGATGACGAGGCGTTTAATAAGAATGGTGTCCCCAGCTCTTGGAAGATGATTTCGTCAACAAGTTTAACAGTGCTCGTGATTACTTCTTCGTTGTCCACCAGCTCTTTCTTGATGCACCCCAGACCAAAGGCCCTCAAACCTGGTGAATAGGCCACGCGACGAACGGTTTCACACATCGGCAAAGCTTTAACGTGTGTAAGTCTTTCGTTATCAACCTGGCAAATTCTAATGTGATCCTCTGTCGATAATACAATGGAATCTGGAAAGGCTTCCGAGTCGAACGGAGCCACGAACGTTGCATCAGCTGCCGTTGTCGCCGAGTAAACAATACGGCCTTGCGAGCTATATATCAGACTGGCATGCTCGGTAGTCGCAAATACGTTGCATATTCCGTCTTCTCGGGGTAAAACGTGCAATCGTGCTGGGCCACTTCCAAGTGTGACCGTTTTTCGCCCTGATATCGCGAAGCCTTTGACAGATACGTTGAAGCTAATGACATTTCCATCTTCCAATGCCACCAACATAGTTGGGCCGGAGATTTCGGGAGGATGTAGCTGAACAAGCGCCACATCTCGTGGAACAGAAGCACTGTCATCAGTCTGCCTCAAAGACTCGCCGTGTAGTGGTGTTAAGGTAGCCATATCCACAACAGATATCGTACCTGAAGTCCACCAGCCGATAACACCAAAGTCTTGTGGGTCCCGCGCCGCATGAATACAAGATATCTGATCCGGATGCCCAGACTCCGAATCTTGGGAAGTGTCTTTAGTAGCCGCTTTTAAGTTGTCTGGGAGATTCAAAGAAACTAGTATCGATCCGTCTACAGATAGCAAAGCCCATTTGGTATTGGCAGACGCCGCCGTGATAGTTTTACCTTCAGGCGCCTGCCATGAGGATACCGAAACACCGCTATCAGGATCCAAAAGATTGACCGCCTGAGGTGTTATTTGCAAAATCTGGCCGTTGGGGAGATTTGAAGCTAAAAGGGTAGGCGACTCGAGGTCCATGCCTTGGAAGGAAAACAGTTCTTCGATATTGTCTGGCTCAAACCGGAGGACTCGAGTTCCAGCAAGGGTAGAGATGACAACAGTGTCGGCTTTCGCTGAGTCCACTGATCTTAATGTGAACAGTCCTCTAGTACCCTCAATTTCGTCAAGGAGCCCGCGGTCTTCAAGACCAACACCGCTACGAATGCTGCGTAGACTTCCATCTTGGTAAGCACCGCTACCAGCCACGATTCTTGCCTGACCAGATGAAAAGGTGTTGCCGGACTGCGCATCTCCTTCTCTGTTGCCCAGATCCATAATTGTAAAGTCCATGATAGGTGCGTTGTTGGATATCACTTTAATGAGCGTCATTTGTTGCGACTCGATATCAACGTGTAATAACTGAGAGTCGCCATGGTGTGAGCCGATGAATAAGAGGTTGTTTCCCATATAAACTAGGGTTGACGCTCTTGATGTATATCGGCTTGAATCCCCAAAAGCCATTGGATGGACCGTCATGCCCGTGACTACTACACCTGTTGACTCGTTGGTAGTCTGGATTTCCAAAAGGTCGAGACGGCCATAATCGTCGGCCAAGAAATAGCGTGTCCCGTCGTACTCGGCCCAAGCAACGTAAATCTTGGGATCGTCAAGAGTGGAGCATACGTTTGAATATGTGAGACTATCGAAATATGTGAGAAGCGTCTCTCCCACCACGAGAAGGCCGCCCAAATGTGCTCGAGCCCCCTCGTTGTTGCGCACATGGTATCGCTTCTCCTCGTACACGGGAACGGGTATCAGCATGGACGCATATGGGTCAGGAATCACCTGGTCCAGCTCTCTATCCTTTTGTGGATCAAACTTGGACGAAACGCCGCCTTTATCGTCTTCCGTCAGTCGATAGACAGCTATGCGAGCTTCTTCACGGTCAAGCTGGTTTTTGTATAGGAACGCGATTCTCGGGTGGCCGGTCCGGCTGTGGAGGAACGTGCTTGTCTTCATCCAAAGCTCAGTCAATCGGACCTGGTCCAGCCCTTCAAGCCTCGTAGTAGAGCCCTTGCGTATCCGCAAGCGAAAGACGTTCAGCACTCCCTCCCAAAGATGCATTGCCATGAACTTTCCCGTGGGATCCACCAAGCATCGGTTCTGGCTCTGCGACTGTCGCATGTAAGGTTCTGCTGTATCTTCTATTGCCTGTTCGACGGCATCTAACTGGTTTGTTTCGGGATTCCAAGCTACATTGAAGTATTGGAGTCTGTCTGTGCCGATGAACAGAAGGTCAGTGGTAGAGTCCTTGGGCTGCAGCCGCTGAAGCATGTCTATGGTGCCATGAATGACTTTTGTGTGAAGACAAGTCATGCCCTCCTCGGTGACTCGCCATATCTCCAGTCGGTTTGCTTTCCTATTCATTCAGCATGAGTAAGCCAACGAAGCGCGAGCAATTCCAAGTCTCTAGAAGGACCTACGCGACCACCAAGTCTTCGATATCCGGCGACAGAAACCGGATGCGCAGGGCATGCCTGATGCTTGTTGGTTTGTGGACTGGAGCAACGTAGGCCATGGCGGAAGAATGGATGTATATTGCCAAGTAGATGAGGATAGAGTGCTCTATTCAAGGCAGCATGACCTACATGGAAGACACATACAGAGTCCAAGATGCGGCTTCTGGAAGCTATTGCGTCAAGCCAGGATCGCAGCCAAGCTTATCACTTATCGGAGATAGGCAGCCCGCTATATGTAAGCGGCTTCTAGCACCTTGGATGGGGGCTTTGGGGACACGATTTGGCGGGGCTAGAAGCCACTTTTAGCGGGGTGGCGGCTTGTAGCCAGCGGTAGAAACGGTATTTACGGAGCTGGTGCAGTTTTGTTCAGCGCTTTGCAGGGTATGCGTATGCAGCAGCACTCCCGGGAATCACTGTGATATCCATGCAGCATCGGATTTTGATTTCGCCTGGAGCATTGAATATCATTTTGAGTAAATATAGAGAAATAGACTTACTCATTTATAAAGATCGATTTATTTAGACCAAACGTCAATTGCTACGTCTGGCCAAGAAAAAAAAACCCCCCAATCTAAAAATTAATAGTTTGCGTTTTGCCTCATCAGGCAATTATATTCGCTCTTTCCAAATATGTAAATCCTCCTCACCGACCGATACAAGTTCTTTTGCCTTCGTCCTTTTTTCCAATAGCAGAATTGAGATTATCACAAGACATGCCAGCTTTTTCACGATTCAATATATTTATGCGATTCAGAAATACCGACATACTCCTCAGCGGTGGGAGAATCATTGCAAAGAAACACCAGCATCTAGAATGGCATTCCACCAGAGCGAGCCCAGTGGACAGGCAGAGACAGCAGACGAATACGGCCGGCGTGAGGATTGCTTCAGAAGTTGCAGGCAACATCCATTTACTTTTCAATCCCATCTAAAAGATCTCCAAAGCACAAAAGAGACAACTGGAAGAGACGGATTGGTCTCCCAACCGGGACTAAAGGCTGGAGTACTCCCAAATCCGCAGATAGGTGAAGATGGGCTTGACCAGCATCAACGCCATCAAAAAAACGCTGAAAAACTGCTTTATGATTCGCCATTAGAATTGTATCTACCCGTTGCTAACTCTCATATCAGGGAACGTCTTATTCCCGTGGATGATTTAGATTTGGGCACTTGCCTCGAGAGCGACCTTCGGGATTATTTATACCTAGTTTGGGCAAAAAGATATGGCAATCCTTTCGAACAATGGCTTCCGTTAGCGAGTACGAGGACAGAGAGAGATGAGGGTTTGGATTTCCCGCCTGTGCTAAACAGATTATGGTCTCAAATACACCGAGAAATCGAGACCGATAAGCCAATAATATCAGATGTTGCTGCGGATCTGGCGCGAGAAGTCGACAGATCTATTACGGCGTCTGAATACCAAGATTTAGTCAAACGACAAACAAAACTTGAGCCTGTGAGATTACTTTGCCATGTCTTGTTATTGTTAACCCACCGCTGATATAATCTTAGTACCAATACAGCTGCGTCGAACCCATCTCCCCTCCTCTTTCTCCAATATCTGATGACACTTCCCCGTTCATTCCTCATGGAAATGTGACAGTTATTGACCTCGTTTCTGAACCAAGTAGTCCCGATAGAGCTGCAATTGAGGATTCAGAACCTATTGCTTCGTCTATTTTTATGACTTCATCGCCTACTAGAGAGCTACCTCAGCTTTTCCAAGTCCGCAGCGCTGTTATTGAAGAAGCCAAGGTAGATTTACCTGTCGTTTTTACTAGCTCATATTCTCCAAGCAAGGAGAATGCCCTTGCCAATATCTGCCTACCTCTTATAGATCTCGAAGAAGATGCTTCTGATTCGTTCCAGGAAAGAGGACATTTCGAAGATGCCTTCATGACACTGCTTGACGATCGGCAGTATTATGCCAATCAATTGGTGAGCCAAGAGCAATTGGATCCAGCAGATTCTATATCACGTATTCCTGCCCCTCTACTTGACTTTGGCATCCAGCCCCCCACATGGACAGTTCAACGCTCTAGTGCAGGGACACACTTTGCGTTTTTGAGAAAATGTATGCGGAGCGTTTTTAGTCTTTTTCCTTTTCCACGAGATCCGCAACTAGAGCTTGATGTCTCATATTTGGTTATTCCGCCAGATCAGGGGAGATCAATCATGAATTATGAACACGACATCTCTTACAAAATGGCAGAAAAATATCTTTCTCAAGATCGAACGCCGCTTTTAACCAGCTTGGATTTCGTTACTACAGAAGCTGAGCTGGAGATTCTTTGTTTCACTAAAGATGAGGAAGTTGAAGAAGTCTACATGCCAGAAGAAGTATATGTGCCAGATAATATGACAGATGAAATACTGCCTGCTATTGTTGTGGAGCAACATGAGAGCCCAAATCGCTTGAACTCACTACAGGAAAGCAAGTCGGTCTACTTTCGAACTTGGGACAGCCCTGACCTCGACCGCTCACTTCGTAGGAAAGCCGATGACTCCATGAGGCTTTTACCAAAATGTTACGATACAAGCGCTACAAGTATACTTCTGCATAACTTTATGGAACTGAGAGGAATAAAAAGACCTCGGCTTGATACAAAGCCTTCAGAAGCGTTTCTGCCCGGAGGCAGTGTATCATCCAAATCTGCAAGTGAAGCATATTCAGCAAATATCGCTGACGAGTTACCTACCACAATAGCCGAAGCGATGGTTCCAGCGATAACTCCTAAATTTGAGATACCGTCTGTGATGGTCTATTTTATTGCTTCAATTGACCTCCCAAGGCCAATATTACGGCGATTAGAGAATACATGGTCGCCCGAAAGCTTGATTGATATCGATTATTCGAACCATATTACCATACCACGGCCCTCAGACTCTGCTCAACGTAGAGATGCTACTTTGGGGTTAAGTTTCGAGGCTGATATATCCTTGTCGCCTCTTACAGGAATTATCATCACAAATATCCTCAAAGTGCGGCAGCGACCTCTTCCTGGCTCTCAGGCTCAAACCCCATTGAGAGACCGTGTGCAGAAAGTCAGTCAAAAATACGAAACTTTATTAGTCCTCGTGTCGGAATCGCATCCCAGTGGAGAATTTTCGGGGGTGTTGGCTCCGTCTGATATCGCAGCTTATGCTGACTTTGTGAGCTTTACTGTCGCACTAGATGGAGACATAATTGTGCAGCTTGTCCCAGGGGCGGAACAAACGATGGCCTCGTGGGTTTCCGCCTTCATGTCTCAAAACTCTTACAAATCCCACGATATGAAAAGCTTTCTGTCCTCTCAAGAAACACCATGGGAGGTATTCCTCAGGCGCGCCGGCATGAACGTTTTCGCCGCCAAGATATTGTCGAAAATGCTCTTTGCGCAAGCTGGGGCTTCAGGATTAGCTACATTTTTGACGATGCCTGTGCAAGAGCGAGTGGTCAGATTTGCACCATTGCTTGGAGAGAAGGGTTTGCGCTTAACAGCCAAAGCGCTGGATCAAAGATGGGGGCGGTAATCTCTTTACGATTTCCTTCATATAACGTAGACTCGAGGGCGCATAAGGTTATCATATCGACTGACATCTAGGGAAAAGAGAGATTTTGGGAGAAATAAGAAGATGTATGTATAGTGCCTCTAAACACAATCCATCTATTCGAATCGTCTGGAAGAAATGAATGACAAATATCATATACGTCTAGCCGTATAGTATATCCAAGAAGAAGAAAATGTCGCCGGTATGTATGCATCATGAAAGATATGAGGTCCTGTTTAACCCAAATCTCTATAGCCTGTTCCTTCCAAAGAGAACCCCAACCTCACTTGGTTGCGTTCAGCAAATCTCCCACAAGGGTCGTGGCAGTTGTGCGAGAGGAGGAGCGGCATTCTGCAAATGTGGTGCTTGCTTTAGGCCAACATACACGACTCGTTGGGAGTTAGCCAAGGTAACTGATCTAGATGTGAGGCCGTAGTAATCCGCGATGGCATGCGTAAGCCATCGCCTAAATGGAAGCACTCTGTTAGTATTTGAAACATGCGATGGACAACAAAAAAGGATGGTAACTGACTTGAAAGCAGCAGTCTCATCGTCGCCAAATGAATCGAAGAGTAGCCCGGAGTCAACAGTTTCTTGTGACACTTCGCGGTGCGCCATCCTGTACTGTGCCGCAGCTGCAGCCCTCTTCTGCTGCATGTCTCTCATCCTACCATTTCGGCCCACAAAGACAATCTCCTCATCATCAGAGTCCATTTCTTCCGCTGCACTGTCCACATCCTCATCGTGGCTATCATAAGCCTGGTCGTCAGCCCGTCGCCTCTGACGCTCGTTGACCATATACTGCCGCACCGGCTCCTCGAGCGCCTTGACCCACGTTCGAATTACCGGACTGCGCTTGGTCGACTCTCGCAGATCACGCGGCACCTCCCCTATACCAAGGCCAGTTGCACTACCGGCTTTGAGCTGCTGCATTTTACGAGCAGCCTGAAGCTTGGCAGTCTTATCTTGGATGCGTTGACGGACGCCGTGGTCCCAGAACTGGGCGAGCTGATAGGGGACTCGGTGGATGGGATGCGTGGGATGAACTTCCCAGTCGATAGGCTCAGGCGGCTGGACGTTAGGGACGTCCACGAGACGATCTACACCAACTCATCATCAGTGAACTGCGTCTAAAATGCTTGAAGCCCGGCCAGGCAGTGCTTAATATGTACCGTTTTCCCATCGCCGACGCTGCCGGGTGCCTTCTTTGCCTTTAAGGATGGCTTCTCTCCGCTTCTGGCTGTCTCTCGCAGAGGGTGGTCGACGAAGGGGAGTTACGAGGGCAGCTTCCGCTGAAGAAGCAACTATAGTGACCTGCTGGCGGCTGATTGAGCGCTTAGAGGGCGTGGCGAGGGCATCGAGGGGAATCGTCAGAGGCGATCCGGTACCGCGAGCGATGGGCGAGACGCTGAGCGATTGGAGTGCGGAAATGGTCCAGGCTTCGATGTCGATGGCTGAGCTGGGCGCCGCAGTGGCAGGGAAGATACTGTTTGCCGTGGCCTGGTTGGGAGGCGGTGATTCAGGAGGCGGCGGGACAGCGCTGTATATGGCCATGGTGGTGGTTTGATGATATTGGCGACTATTTGCACACGAGATGGAGATGGACGATGGAGAGATGTTGCGGAGCCTGCTGTTTCGAATACCTTCGTATCTTTGTTGGACTGCAGCTTGACTGATCAATTAGGGGAAGATGGAAGCTAGGATCCTAGCATTTAGCTGACGCTGCTGCTGATGTACGCAATATCAGCTACGCTGACTACTACCGTCTTCTCTTATCGAACCCAAGGCTGATGGCCCCCCCATCGCGCGTCCTCCCTGACACAGTGCGATTTTATCCGCCATCCCCAACCAATCATATTTCAAGCGCAAACCATGAGGGGAGATTTACTGGCCTGTGCAGAGGATTTCTCGAGCACAATTCGCGCGTAAAGTGGCAGTCTTGTGACGGAGATGATTACCATTGACACTGTACGCCTGGGCCTAGGACTCTGTACTAAATGCGTGCATCAGTATCCAACTGCCTAAAGACTCACATGCTGCTTCATCGTGATGGGATGTCTAATGAGTCATTAGGCAGCACATACACAACTAGACTAAGCTGCGAGATAGACGTTTGATACCGCATTATAAGCCATCGCTCCACCTTCCAGATAGACCTATCTCACCCGACAATGGAGCTTTCCATACTTTTCATTCCATACCTAACCAGCTTATGACTCACGCCAAAGACTCATCCTTGGTTAGCAAGTTGTGACCATTAGGTCAAGTGTAGCATAGACTATGTCTGTTATTGATGAACCGGAAACAGCATCAAAGTGTACAAGCAACGGGACTCTCAACAAGAAGATATATTCATAATGACTACTGAATATGAATGCCTATGAATACTGCCTAGGTATGCTAGTGTGCTCTCTCTCAAACCACAAATTCATGTCTTTTTCTCGCGCATCTCAAACCACAAATTCCATGTCTTTTTCTCGCGCATTTCTTGTTGCGATGTCTATAGCATCTAGGATGCTCCCATGTGTACTCTCGCTGCTGAACCCAGCCTCTTCCAGCGCCCGTCTTGTTCGGCGATTGTTCACGTTGGCGATATGCCACTCTACAATGCCTGGCTCTGCATAGCGAGCCATCGCGCCCCGCAATCTAACCAGCCCGTCGACACATTTGCAATCAACAGTTTTGACGTCGTTGAAGTCGAGAATAATGGCCCGCAAGTAGGGTAGTGAGGCTTTCCCCCCTGAAGTGTCATCGGTAGACTCTGCCGGACGCTTGGTGTTTTTCTGGATGTGCTCAGACAAGATGCCCATATGGTGTGACTGATTGAAACAGGCAAATCCGTCGGTAAAACGATAGATGAAGACTCCGGGATATGGCTCAGTCTGCAAACCAGAAGTCCTGCCAATCCGATATAAATACACCAGCGTCATCAAGATTATGCCAAGGTACAGTGAAAATTCGAGCGAGAACGTCAATCCTGTTACCAGACATATGGCCCATATAAGCGACTCGACGGGGTCGTACCGGAACTTCTTATATAGAGTTCTTGGTTTAGGCAAGCTGCTGGACATAGAATAGACGATGAGCCCGGCAAGTGAAGCAAGAGGAGTGTATGAGAGCGCATGAATGAGATATGTAATCACCAAGAACAGGATCAAAGCAGCAAAGGCACCTGCTAATGGCGATCGACTACCGCTCTTTGACAGTATGGCTGAGGCGCCAAATGAACCCATGCTGAGATAACCGCCAGCGAAAGGGCAAAAAATATTCACAGCTCCTAGGGCGATAAGTTCTTTGGAGACGCTCACGGTGTAATGATTCAAATCTGCCATTTGCTGTGCCATAGCCATCTGACCAACCACCATGACGATCACAATAACTGGGAGTTCGGGCATGAAAAACTTGAAAAGTTTCGCATCAGGTAATGCGGGAATCTGTACACGCTGAAATCCAGAATCGACCACGCCAACAATTTTGAATGGCGAACCCAAGTTGTGGCGATTGATGAGGAAACTGATCAGAGTCATCAATGCGATTGTCACCGGTAGGCGTAGCGTTGCCAGGAATGTCCAGAGGCGCTTTCTATCTGGATGCCATTTTGCCATGAGCATACAGAGTCGTCCGGAAGTAACGATGACGACAAGTGTGATGATGCCAAATGCGGCATCCACTCTGGCGTGCGGAATATTGCGAATAATCTCAAACAGGACGAGATACGGACGCCCACGGGTACCTACGTTCAGAAGCCCAAGGAGAATGGGAAGCTGTCCAAGTATGAGTCTGATCATGGCCGCGGTTGAAAACGCATTGACAGCTGCCGAGGAGATAAACTCAGCGATGAATCCCAGTCGAAGTGCCCCAAGCCCAGCCACAATAATACCAGACACAAGTGTTACTGCAAGTGCAACTTCCTCTGGAGTATACATGCCGCGACCTGCCATATCGGCTACACCCCTCAGAATTCCAGCAATGAACATTGACGAAATACCTGTAGCGGAGATGGCAATATCTTTTGATGTACCGAAGAGCCAGTACACAAGCATACCGACGAAGGCTGAGTACAAGCCATGTGCCGGAGATAGCCTTGCAAGGGTACCGAATGCGAGTGATTGCGGGATTACGACAAGCGCCACAGTGAGTCCAGCTACTAGATCTGGTAAAAGCCAAGAGAGCTGGTATGTGACGATCCATAACGGGAGTGGCAGAAGCGTCAAAATATATCGCATGATACTTCTTGCATCGGGAAGATGCAGTCCTACCCGGTCCATGACAATAGATAAAGATAGAGTCATGTTGAGAACAAACTGAGCCATGAATTCAGAAAATTGGCCCATGATGACAAAAAAAAAACAAAAACAATGTGTGAATCAGTGATCAAAATCTGGATATGTAAAGAAGAAGAGGAAGAAGAAGCAGAAGAAGATGGATGGGGGCTGCATATAAGAAAAAGCTAACCCATCATCATCTGGCCAGGATCTACCCACATGCCGGCGTCGCGACCGCTTCGCTTGCGCTGAAGGAGGCAGTGACGTCCCCATTTGCGCTGATATTTTTCAGGAACAGCAGCGATATCAGGAAGCCACAACGTGCGCGCCAAGATGTGCGTGTTGGCAGCATCGAGAAAGTCCACACATTTGAGAGGCTCCCAGTGGTGCTTATCGGCAATGTAGTCCGGTTCCCTAGGCGAGAGCGGGGCTTTCCTTCCAGGATACTGGGTGTCGACCAAGAAAGAGCACATTCGAGGCTCAACGTACTTGCCCAAATCTTCTTCGTTGCGGTCATTCAGACCGCTGGTAGGGAGCCAGGTGCCACTCCAGAACCCGAAGCCGGTCTGGGCCTCGGAAAATTCACCTGGCAACAGGCCGCGGAAGTCGGAGCGCAGGAATTTCGCATGCATATTACGCGGGAGAAAGTACGAGGTTGGGAAACGATACCATTCCTTCCCAAAGCATACGTTATCTTCCTCAGCTCCGTAGGTGTTTCCTCCTTCATCACCCCATAATGGAGAATAAACTTTCAATGGGGCTGAATACGCGGAGTAGATGCCGTAGATGCGTGCAATGGCAATATCAAGCGAGAGAAAGAGCACAAGACCGACGGCAAGCAGCTTAAGGCGACCAGGAATCATTCCAATCAATGTCTTTGGGTTTGAGCTACCAATTGCGGACAAGACGATGTGCAGTGATAGTGCGGCGTTGAGGGCCAGAAAGGGGTATGCGGGGTACATGAATCGCTCTTCTTTGTGCGGTTGTGCAGTGAAGATTCCTAGCCACATGTAAAATGGTGTAATGAATATTACTGTTCGTAGACCGCTAGTTAGGCGCTGTGATGAAGATGAAAATGCCTTCTGCACCAAGAAAAGCGGCAGCACCAAGAGGGCGAGGATGAACCAGATGTTGAAGTTCAACGCCAAGTTCTTGAAATAGAACGTCCATGGTTCTGTTCCATAAAGATCAGGGCCACCAGTTTTCGAGAAAATGTTGTATTTGACAATGTTCCAAGAGACAACCACAGGCTTCTTGTAAAAGAACAAGTTGACCGCAAAGTCAAAGAACTAATAGGCGTAAGTGAATGTCCGCCCCACAAAAGAGTTCACTGAGTCCAACTTACCAAGACGATGAGAGAGGCGATGACACCGCGAACAAATCGTATCAAAGCTTCGATCAGAGAGTCCCTGTCGCTGAACACGACTAGAATGAGTTCTTCGAGGACATACGGCACGCAAAGAGCAGCAGCAAAAGGCCAGCCAAGAATGCCAGCCACAGCAAACCATGCGATTCCTTGCCAAGTCTTCAACCCGCCCCGCCAGTTCATGAAAGATGCAGCGCCAAGCATCCCCATGTACATAGCAAAGCTGGAGGGTAGGAAAGCAGCGCTTGCATGGAAATTTCCAGGGCTTATGATGGTGATGGCGAGAAAGAAGAGGCCGATCCTGGCGTTGAGTGCTATGCTCACAGCCTGGAACATGATGGTCTGACAGATGGCACAAACAAGGGCCAAGCCGTAGCGGACGAAGTAGAATTCAGAAACCTAGCAAGCTTTAGTCACTCGATCGATCGACAATGCCAATCACACATGCGCAGCAACGGCTTACCTTGGTGGACTGGGGCAATATTCTGCGCACATTGCCCACGAGGGCGTGAAGCGCAACGTAAAGCCAGCTGCGAATGGCATAATCTGGAGAATACTCCCAGGTCTGGAGGCCATAGCCATGGGAGAGGTAATGGGCCGGTTCCCAGTAGTTGAAAGTCTCATCGCAGTCCTGGATTGGTGCAAACAGAGCGGCGATCAGGCCAGCAGCAAAAAAGAGGTAGAATGCAGAGATGGGCTGTATGGCATATGCGCTCAGCCGCCTGTGATTTATGATGATTAGCACATGCGCGGAGCACATGACGAAACGAAACGTACTTTTTCTTGGCGTGGCTGGAGGCAGGATGCTCATAAGATGAGGCATCTTCCTTAGCATCAGACCTCTTGGATGCCATCTTGGGTGCCATGGTGCGAGATGTTTGTGGAGGAAGAAAGGTCTGAGCTTGGAGGCGGCTGCAGGGAGTGGAATTGATGGGACCCCAATGCCTAAGGCCTCCTACAAAATAAGGAGGTTTTCCAGCAAGGAATTTTGTGATAGCCACGGGCGACAGTGAGGGTGTTGAAGCGATTAAGATGTGATGCGTTTGCAAAACATTGCGGTATGTTTACTTGTATCAAGAGGTAGCTTTCTCATAGTGAGCTCTTATGTAATACGGAGTAGCTGGCAGTCCCTTGTTGATTCCACTTTTAGTGGGCTAAGAGCACAAACGCCCACTGAAAATAGCCACTAGTTCGCTGTAGGTCGCTTATACAAAGTATAATTTGGTTGGAGTTGCTTGATATAAAGTACCTAGTACTACTACTGCTACCTTATTTCATAAATTCCATTGTTGAGATCAACATCTCGTGGTGATTTCATGATCTTCGCCATACCACTTTGTAACTGATGTAGTACAATGCTATTCCATTATCCAGCATATCAACCACGGTAACCCGAGGCATTGCGCTTTTCAGGGCCAAAATGATAATTTACTGCGGGAAACTACCAAATGAATCAGATCAAAAGGGTGATAATGTACTGCATGGAAAGAAAATAGCTTGTGTGAGTGTGATCTATAAAAGGAAAAATATTGATCGTTTAAGCAGGAAGAATCTTTTCATGTTGAAAAAGCTTTAAAGTCAGAGGCCAACTACCAGGCATAGTTTGATTACCTGGACAGTCGAATATCGTTTTTGGCTGGGCACAATCTACCCAGGTATGTCATAGCTGACCTTTTTAAACAGTATTGTTGTATTTTCTCAAATATGAAGCATATAGATAACTACATATGGTGATTTCAATATCTTGATATATAAGATAGTGATGAGCATCGCGATTCATACTTTATCTTGCGTGGTAGTCGTATTATCTTAGCTTAATTAATATGGGGTGGTTTGTGCATTCCCACGCCAGAGACTGCTGCCTTACAATCGAGCAAGACATTTTGTTGAGGCATTCTATAAATCTTGAGTTTATCCCTAGGCGAACAAGTCATCCCCCAAAGTCCGTCAGATCCAAAGGATTATGCGTGCCAAAAGCCCACTATATCAGTCCCGTGTTATGCCGTGCTTCCAGGTTGCCTTTCGTGAGCGAGAACTGAACACAGTTCTCACATGTGATTCTACGGTCGAGTCGCGACTATACAGCGAAGATTGCTAATAGCGAATGTATTGCGATGCTTGAATCGAAACATCTTGTTTTCTTCTTGTTCTTATTATCTAGCCTAGGACTAGCTCATAGAGGATAATAAGCGTGTTGACTATAATCAGCGGCGCTATGGACGGTGTTAGCTTCATGGCTCTGTGTGACCTCCAAACTTTTGGTGCGAGTAGCAGTCATTGGTAGTTTGTATATATTGGTACAAAAAGAACGAGAAATAAGGGCAGGGGCAGATGAAGACACGTACGTCGCATAACCATGCGTACACTAGCAATCAGAGCAACGAGTTTGGCCTTGACGCTGTTTGAGTCGGCGCCGGGGCCGAATGCGGGATCGTAGGTAGTCGGTGATAGGCCAATGCGTGCGAGGAAGCGGTCATCGGAGAGGATGGCGAGGGCGTTTGTAAAGAGGCAAAGCACGTAGACGAGATTCCCTAGGAAGAACATCTTGGCGGTACGTCTACCTGGTGCTCCCTCTCCGAGTCTCTCCTCTTTGGCTTTGGTATATTACGGGTTTGGCTTTTTCGTTCTTTCAGCAAAGTCGCGAATGTAAGACGGAAGATGAGTGCAAAGGCAGAAAGTTGGCCGTTTCAAAGGCGAGGGAGTTGGTCGTTTTGTGATTCAAGGAGTGGATGAGGCCGAAGCGAGTGACGGTATTGAATCAAGTGACGATCTGGTATCGCGTCCAAGCTGGCCACTTTCGGGGGGCTGAAGCTAGTGCGATAAGGATGCTTATCGGAGCTAGACAGTTTGGAGGTCCTGCAGGGGTCATGTGACCGCAATGGGGTGTACATCACCAACGGTACTCCAACTCCGTTGGGAGGTACGTACCTCTGAACTTAAAAGATGGAAGTAAATAAAACAGATGAAGGGTACCTATGCTATTCATAATACTGCAATGCGATATGATGTAGCATATAAAATACATCTTCAAGCTTCTATTTGTGACATATAATACATTCGTAGTATTCACTGATCACAAAACAATAGATTGTTGGATATCTTGGGTCAGCTGTCTATGACCATCTCCATTTCCCCTACCTCGTCCATGTCGACGATATTGATATCGTCCATTCCACCCATGTTGACGATATCTATTACTTCTACGATATCCATTGCTTCTATGTTATCCATTTGGACGAAAGTAGTACCGTCCATTTCATCAACAACATCCATTTCGTCTATTGCGTCAATGATGAATGTGTCATCCACGGCATCCGCATCATCTACATCGCCCGTCTCATCCATCTTGTCAACCTCATCCTCCCAGTCCATCTCCACCATTAGCGTTTCATTCTCGTCTTCAACCATTCCTTCACATACATTTGCAGGGACTGGCGTGGCATATACTTCCCATAGTAGCCGTTCCAACCCCACAAGACCCACATCTTGCCAATCTTGAGGATCTTGTAGCCATGGCCTAGGCGCTGTCATTTCTGTGGTAAAGGCTAGAGAATTAAATCTTTCAGCACCACCTAGACGCTCCAAAGGGGTCGGAGGTAGCCCGTCGAGAGCTTTCCAGTAGTCAATGCCAGACATGTGGTGGTCGTTGATCCGCTGGCCAAAGGAGAAACCCCTCGATAGGACTTGTTGGCTGAAGCAGTTCGTGACTGATAGCACCCCGAAAAGGCTTTATCGCAATGATTTGTAGATAGAATAAATGTGGTCGAATTACTAAAAAAAGTAGATTGTTGATGGAGTGAAATCATATATGCGCGCTGCCGTGTGGTGTGTAAGTAGAGCAGATATCGTCAAAAAGCGGTGCGAATGGCGAATTATTAGCAAAATGATATGTCTTTGGACGATAAATGGGACGGTTAAATTGTGTGAACAGGAATTGAACTCTGTAAAAAAAAAAAAGGTTTTATAGTCTTGGCTGAGTTATATGACACATAGTTGTGTCTAATCACCGAGTCTACTCTCCAACATTAAGCTCCAGTAATAGATGCAAAATGGTATAGTAGTTAGCATCAAAGCCAAAGAGTACCTATAACAACAAAGTCTCTTGATGTATAAAATCCGGCGGTCGGAAACCCTATAATGCGCCGAAAAGAGGCTTGATACAATACCATTTTAGCCCTCAAGGGGGGGGGAAAGCTCAGCCATTTACTGTGATGGGTCCAAGGCCGAAGTCACTTGTTGTATTGTATAAAGGTAGGTAGGTAGAAACATAAAAATCCGTTTGTAGGTGGCACTTGCGAACAGCAGTTAGGCCCAAGCGGTTTTCTTTCGTTCGATCGATCAATCCCCCCCTCTAAGAAAATTCAAGCTGTACACCTGAAAGTATCAAAGGAAAGGGCCGCCAAGAGCAAGCCTTCAAGCTTCTTTGTATCCAAAAATATTTCCCTTCTCATCTCCCCCCTCTCTCTTGTACGTCAGCTAAACAGAAAAAGACTTATGCGTCACCAACTAATATCGTGCAGTTTAGAACACAATTTTATGAGTCCAAAAAGTATGCTCAGCCTCGTCGAAGCTACCGCGCCGAGTGCCGCCAAGAAGAGGCAGTTGTTTTCGGGTCATGGACTACTTGACGCTAGCGTCGATTCTAAAAGGCGTCGATGTGAAACCAACGACAAGGTTGCAAAGTCTAGCGTTAATAGCGTTTCTCCAGCAGCCGCATTATCCAGCTTGAAAATGTCGGAAACTATGAGCGCTAGGGAGCAACTTTCTAAGGAAGAGCTATGCCGGGGCCGCAGAAGATGGCGAGCAGGTAGCGAGCCACTAGAGTGGAATAATTCGGAGTGGTATCTGGGTGATAGCGTGGTCGCAAGTTTCGAAGACAGATCCGAGAAATTTGGTTCCAAATCCACGACGAAAATATCGACTCCGGCTCTATAACGGCGATATGGACCATGAGTTGTCCGTTTTCGAGTTTGTTGGGCCACTCATAAGAATGAGGGTGCCCTATCGTCATCGAAATTACAGGCGGCTAGCGTGCAAAGGTTAGAAATAACCAAGCACGGCGCCATACAAGCAGACATTCCGCGTGTGCCAGTCGGTCCAGCGCCAGAAGCAGCAAAAGAGCAAAGTCTCGGCCACAGCGAGCGGTAGTTGGAACTCTTTGGAGTTATTGCGGATGTGACTTGCAGAGCTTTGGATCTTGGTGTGTTCGGCTCTTGGTGAATTTATTTCGGCTGGGTATTGGGTATCATATCATGGTGTTTTCGGATAAAAGAATCAGAAGCCGCATCGCGTTAAATGGATAGCAATACCCGCATTTCCCGACTTTGTACAGCCTTAGGTTCATGCGTAGCAGCAGCTTTTGGAAGATAGGCAAAACGTGATTTCTCCCATGGCTCTCCTCTTTCTTCTTTTGCTTGTTGGTGACTGTTGCTATTGGAACTGCTGCCCTTAAAGTCCCATGTCGTCGTCGCTTAGATCGTCGTCCATATCTTGGCCATTCTCCTCTTCTTCCTCGCGACGCATAGTTTCAGCACTTGCACCAATTTTGCGAATGCCTTCAGCCACTCCTATGACAAACCCTCTGCTCTCAGCCAGCTCCATGGCTCCCACACCACGCAGACTCGTGACACCTTCGCCGTGGCTTTCAGGATGCGTAACTTTGGATCTCATTTTGGCGGCTCGAGCTTCCTGCAGATCTCGTAGGAGGGAGCGTACTTCAGAGGCAGATGGAATATCATCGCTGGCATGCGCGAGGAGCATCTCGGCGAATTCGAACCAATGGTAGGGCAGTGCTCCGGCCGGAGCTGAGGAAGTGCAAGACGGCAGAAATGGCGGCGACAGTATCACGCCGTCTTGGTAGGGGTTGAGTCGTGTAGAATTGCCTCTGCTATCTGCTCGAACTGGCGGCGGCGGCGGGGGAGCCCAATCCTTGACGTCGATGGCGGTCTCGTATGTCACGATATCGCGTAGGGAATCGGGATGGAGCCATGCAGGGGGCACGATGTTGGCGCGTCGCTGCTTTTTGAGGAGGATAGCGAGCCAAAAGGGTATATCAGCTCTGTGAGGCGGGCGGAGTCTGGGAGTTGAGCCCTATAGACGATTACAGCTGTCAGAAGAAGAAGAACCAAGCAAGTAATTTGAAGCACGTTGATCAGGGCCGAACAGAGTTGCCCTACCGAGAGGAGCTCGATGCTCTCGAGCCGCTGTCGTGGAACGACCGTGACGAGCTCCATTTCGCACAAAAATGCCACCTCTGAAGGCACCAGGCCCGAAGGTAGAGGCAAGGCCATTTTGCGTGTCCAATAACGGCCAGATGTCAATGGCAGGTATAAGCCTCAAGCAGTTAATGGATGATTGAGGTTGAAAATATGGTGCCCCTCCACGCTAAAGCTGCTAGAAGCTGCAGATGTATGTAGGTCGACCCACTCGCTGCTTAGATCCAGATCTAGATCTCACCGGCTCTAGACGGAGCTGTATCGGATATTTGGCGTTTTCATCGTCTTATAGACGTATTCTAAGATTCAAAAAATGCTGAATTAAGTGAAATCATCAATTTAATTCCAACCCAATGGTAACTGGCCGTTAGTTACCTTCATTGCCGTCTTAATATAATGCCCTTCAGCTCACATAGCAACAAAAAGGACGTGCAATTTAAATGTAACACTAAACAACATCTCGATCAAACGACAATCGTGCCCATGATACAACAAACACGATGACATTCATCTCACAGAAATCATCAAATCTTTTCATTTATTGTACGGGATACAGCTTATAAACTATATTTGGTATCTAATCTTAACCAATAATCGTACAATGATTGGGACGCATAAATGTTGATGCATTATATTCGCGGCGACGCTCTTAAACAACGCATGGCAATGCATATCAGGCTACTAACTCTCTTCAATATCATATTTTATTATCAGGCGGACGTTCCGAAGTTGCGTTGGAAAATTTGTTGTACGCGAGCTCATACACCAAGCCCAAAGTCATTTTTGCATGCTGAAGCATGTGATCAAAGGACAGGTAATTAACAGTATCCTGGGTTCCGTAGTGAGTATTTCTATATTCAATGTCTGATTCGGTTACAAGTGCCGCCGGATAATGTAAATACCCTGCGATGTGGTGAACAGAGCATGCAAAGCCGCACCTTGTCTCGACCCAAGGGAGATCGCAGTACTAAAAATGGCTGTTAGAAATGGAGCGAAATTATAGAATTTTTAGGCCAATATTACCGTATCAATGGTTTTCTTGATGAGTGTAGTGAGGCCAAAATCAGTGAAGTCGGTAACGACACCAATCGACTCGTTCTTCTTAGCATCCAAGGTTCCTTGGATGTAGCCTACCATATCTTGGTGTATCAGGGCTTTGACTTCGCGACCCTGATTTACATATGAGCGGATAATGGCTTGGCTACCCAAGAGACCAACCAGTTCGGCACTATACCAATGGAATTCTATGGTATTTTGCGCGAGGCCATTGATGATGTCTTTGTCATTAAGCAAGACTCTGAAGGCTTCCATGATGGTAACCACACCACTACCGCCATTATCAGCACCAGGAGCAGGTGTTTTTGACGCCGAATATGAGTTTCTATTTATGGAGTCTTGGTGGGCACTGATGATGACAGTATTGTTCGTCTGACCAGGAATTCTAACAATGGCTGAGCTCTGCGGCCACGGATGAATAAAGGCCTGGGCAGTCACAGTGCCATTAGCGCCAGCCTCCTTGATGATATCCCTGATCTTTTCGAGAACCCATCTAGATGACTTTCGACCATGATCAGAGTTGTGGTGGCGAGTGTGGAACGTTGTTAACTTCTCGAGGTTGTTCCTGATCTCATACTTGGATAGTTTGCCAACCAGCTTTTGAACCCGCTCTTGCATCACACAATGTTCAGGGAAACTGACAGGAAATGACTCTTGGGCCAGGGATATTACAGAGTCCGAATTTTGTGAGTCAGTAATATCTATGAATGTTTTCCCATCCTGTACGGTGAAGAAATGTGAGCAATGAAATACCAACGCGGAGCAGACAAGACCATGTAAAGACAAGACAGTTTAGACAAACATACATGTATTAACTCCCATTTTTCTTCCTCTGTAACCCAATGTTGCGTATCTGGGCTCAATTGGATGAGATACTTGGCCGAATCTTCGACCATGACATGCCCAACATCTTTCTCGTTGATGATGCGACCACTAACAAGGGTGACCAGCACAAAGGCTGTCAGAAGAGTCGTCTGCAAAAAATTCATTGTGATTCGATACAGCTATACAGTTCAAGAGGTTTAGTATAGTTGTACGGTAAGAAATAATGTTTTATTAAATGCCAAAAGAAGAGGAAAGAGTTTAATGAGATGGGACCATCTGTGATATAAGTACATGGAAACAGCCTCAATGGCATTTCAAACGCGGTACACGCCATGAAGTTTAAAGATGAGTCGTGTCAAAGTATATGCACGTACATTTTATAGTTGGACTTATAGCACTCAACCAGTACTTGAGTACATGCATACTACATATACTCACATAGGTACTATGATAGAACGCTCTAGGCCGTCGCTGGGGAGAAGAAAAAAAAAGCTTCAACATCGCTTATCATCTCTATACGATAATATTTTCCCACTGCAGATATTATACCTGGATACTACTAAGGTAGATTGATACTACGATAGGTACCTCCATGTATACTATGCTAGATCTACAGAACCTCTTGAGCATTCTTTATGCTATCCTCCACCTAGTCAGTCGTCAGTTCTTGGCTGTACTTGTTGTATAAGCTTAGCCTCCACTAGAATCGGTAGTGACAAATTCAGGAAACCATTACGCGGCACCCCAGTTTCGTTATCTAACGCCCCAGCCGCGGCCCAACAAGGCAGCAGTTCACAAATAAAAACTTTTTAGCTGCCATATAGACATAGAGGCAGTAGAGGCAGTAGAGGCAGTAGAAGCAGTAGAAGCAGTAGAAGCAGTAGAAGCAACAGAAGAAGGAGATTAAAATAGCGGAAATTTCGTGTCATCGCCATGGCTGTGGTGCTGGATATCGAAGCTGGTGTGCTAAAAAAAATAATTCTCCAAGTATATCTGCCCGTAGTGATCAAAGTTATTCGCATCTATCTACGATGGGGACTCGAAAGCATGCTTAGACACTCCAAGGTATAAAAGCCCCGAAGCCACGGCGAGATGGTTAGAATAATGTTGAGTAAAACTTTGTAAAATTGTTGAATAATAGCTAGTAGCGTTGGAGTCTTGAGAAGTCTTCAGAAGGTACTTTGATTGCGTATCTGAGTAGAGACACATGTGCGCGTGTGGCTACCGAATTGCTCAACTACCTACATGGGTACCTGGGTATGAAGGCCACAACAGCTGAAGGCGATTGTGTTTCAAAAAAAAAAAAATAGTAGCAATATGATACTACCTAGTAGAAGTCACAATGTGAGGTGGAAATCCACTCCAAATCGTCCTTCATGGAAATAACAATCTTCAAAGGAATACAGCTCAATATATTTGACTCAGTATTTTGCAGCAAAATGATGTGCATTCAAAGGATCTATAAAAAACACACTAAATTTATAACAATACGATAACAAATCATGCCTTGAACTCAACACCCTAAACAAAGTGGTTCGTTAGGAAGGTGCTTTCAGCGCCAGGGCAGAAATTCTTTGTAAATGACATCGAAGATGCTTTTGCTCATCATAAGTCTGGTAGAAATATCGAAACTGATTGCACCTTTATAATTGAAGGCTCAATTCCAGGGCATTTACCGGCTTTTGAACTGTTGGAGCTCCAGTGGTATCTTTTGCGAGTGGCGCCTATATCTAGGTTACGCAAATCTTTAAAGACTGATGCCTAAAGTGTTGCCTCAAAGGCCATATGAGACAGCTCAGATCGAAAACCTGAGAATTAGAAACAGTCGAGTACGTTGCCTAGAACTGTGTACCATGATCCACTATCATGCATCCATCTTGAGAGTTACAAATTTGCTAACTGCCATCTTTTCTCAAACTATTTTAGGGATTCGTATCTTAGGTAGACTCAAGCATGTATACTTTGTATGATGAGCCGAATGCCTTCAGACAATAAATAGCCAAGTCTCTCAAAATTGACCTAGAATGTTTTTTTAAACCGAAAGGTCATCAAAGCTGGGAATTGCGTAAAATTGGCCGTCGCGTACAATCTTTCAGGAACAGCATCTTCTTCGGTGAAGCTTGGCTCTTCAAGAGCGTCCATGACCAAGCCCCTCTTGAAAAAGACACCAAAAAGCTCATGTACGGGACGGTGAAAGTAAAACTATTGCTGCATGTCAGATGCTCACGACGTCTTGACCTTTTTGAGGACAGTGCGCTCCAACTTACCTGCGGAGTTTCTTGGCCAACGATGAAAACGCCCTTGCAAGGCTCGACGTGTAAGTATTCTTGTATAACTCTGCTAAGGACGACGTCCAGGTCGCCAGTGCGAGGATTGATTTTTATGTCGAGATTGCGTGATTGGGTAGCGGTGAAGAAGGCGGGATGAAGCAGGGTGGCGACGAAGCTGGGGAGTTAATGGCAAAGTTTAGCATAAAAGAAGCTGTCTCCTTGGAAGAATTTTTGAATACAAGTTGATGGATATTAGAGGCCAAAAATAGAGCTACAATGACACTTACACGCCATCCTTCTTGAGTAGCTTCAGCAGCGCATCTGCGAGGGGGTCAAGAGTGGCGACATCCATAATGGCCATGTTCATGAGGACAATATCGAAACCGCCAATCTGTTTCTCGACTCGAATCATGGCGGTTAGCGAATGTTCCAAGATGATAATTGCCTCACACAAAAGGAACGAAAGAAAGACAGCGGGAAAATGAAGACTTCAAAGTATCACCTCTGCAGCTTTTTCCACGAGGGGCACAAAGTCATTCTCATCCGTCACGTCCAGCTTCTGGAAGGAGATCTTGCCGGCTCTTTCGGCGTCATCATGCTTTTTGGCGTGCTCCAACATGTTGAAAGTGCCGTCCGTGGCGATAACACTGGCGGCGCCATTGTCTGCGAGCCAGCGCGCGCAGAGGCCGTTTCCCGTGGCCAGCTCGAGGGCATTACAGCCTGGTTTGCTGAGGCTGGGGCCGAGAAGGCGTCTGAGCGAGGGCTCCTGGAGGCGTTTCCAGTACTTATTGCCGTGCTCGCCGATGCCTGAGTTCCAGAGCTCGGCGTTGTTTTCCCATAGGGCGAGAGCTTCTTGGCGGAGATGAGGGGCGGACATTGTTAATGGACAGAGACTCGTTTAACGTGTCTAGACAAGTATTTTCTTTTTCTATCTTTTCTTTTTCTACCCTGATGAGAATTTGGAATCCGTAATAAAAACAGACAAAGTTCCATTTCGTGGGCAGTTGAATATATATAAATGCGGCAGAGCAATACTGAAAGATTTTCACGATGCTATGTTTTGACCGGGTGAGTCAATCGGTGATGCAAGACTGCTCTTCTTAGGGATATACACCAATGAGAAGAGACTTGGCGTCTGGATTGAGATTAGGTTGAAGCGCTAATGTGATGCAGTTTAAATCTTTTTTTTTTTTTCAATTCCGTCTGCCTAGTATTAGGTAGTATTTAGTGAGGGATGCACCCAAGACAGAAGTGGTGAGGGGAGAGGGGCTCGATTCCGCTATTTGCCCAATGCCGGGGAGGGGCGTGAGTTGGCATGAAAGGGCTAAGGAGAGATTGAAGAAATGTTTTGATACATGTGACAATACGGAAATTATTCCTTCATCAAAAATGCCACTATGTTTGCAAAATAGAAGACATGATACGTGCCTTAATCATGCGATCGACTCCACGGTACCGGCGCCGGCCCTCATTTTCACCTCCGTAGCCCGGGATATTGTCTCTCTCAGACCATCCGGAGCCGTATAGTTTGGCATTATGGCATCCCAGTGTGCTAGAAATAAAATAACAGCACTTCTAGAAAGCAATATGCATCAGTCGATTATTGATTGCTCAATTCAATCTCTACATATACGGCCGAATCTCCCCTGAGCAGAGTCTGCCGCTTCTGCATACAGACGAAGTCGACAATGCAAGAATCTAAAGAGTGCGAATTAGCCCATCATCAACAAACGCTAATAGACTAACCGGATATCCATTAGGGGTCTCAATACTAGCTCTCCTGCAACCAGTCCCCAAACCGTCAACGAGCCCAAGCAGACGCCCAGCCAAGATGTTGAAAAGAAGCCTGATGCAGCTCCAAAGGTCCCTGACGTCGACTACCCAGGTGGTGTCAGTTTGATCATCGTCTTTGTTGGTCTCTTTCTTGCTGCTCTTTGCGTTGGTCTTGTAGGTTTTCTACCAGTTGCTCGCATCAATTCTGCCAGTTCTGGTTTCCGCGTATTTACTTACAAGGATGCATCTCCTTTAGGATCGCACCATCGTTGCCACTGCAATTCCCAAAATCACGAGCGACTTCAATTCTCTTGACGACGTGGGCTGGTATGGCTCCGCATATCTCCTAACAAACTGCTGCTTCCAACTCTTCTTCGGCAAGCTCTATGCTGAATTCCACATCAAATGGGTCTTTCTCGGTGCGCTTCTCATATTTGAAGTCGGGTCGATTGTATGTGCTACAGCACCGACTTCGGTAGCTTTGATCGTGGGCAGAGCGGTGGCTGGAATAGGAGGTGGTGGAATTGTTTCTGGGGCGCTCATTGTAAGTTCTCAAGCCGTGTCCAGCTCTACTGTCTCTACTATTTCTACTTTCTCTACTGTCGCCCTGTATTGTTTAGCGCCAGTTTAATAACACGAATGTGCTAGATTCTTTCGAGGTGCTTGCCGTTACATAAACGCCCGAAATATACAGGTGCCATGGGCGGCTCTGTTGGTATCGCGCAGATCACTTCGCCTACGCTCGGAGGTGTCTTCACGGACAAAGTAACATGGAGTAAGCTATATCTGCATACCCATGACACCTCTGCGTCTCAATTCTAGGCTAATTTCTATCACTTAGGATGGTGCTTCTGGATCAATCTCCCTCTTGGAGCTGTCACTTTTCTAACAGTTCTCTTCCTTGTCAAGATCCCTTCTGATCCCAATCGCAAGTCTAAAGGCAACTTAAAGGGTTTCCTTGATAAATTCGATCTCATCGGCACGCTAGTCCTAATCCCTTGGGTCATCTGCCTCTTATTAGCTCTGCAATGGGGCGGTAGCCAGTATTCCTGGAATTCCTGGAGAATCATCCTCCTTCTCGTCCTCTTTGCCGTCCTCTTCGTCATTTGGGTGTATATCCAATATAAAGAGGGCAAAAAGGCCACGCTTCCACTGCACATCATCAAACAGCGGTCGATGATGGCCGGCATGATGTTCATGTTTTGTTTATTCACTGCCTTCTTTGCCATCAACTACTATGTCCCTATCTGGTTCCAATCCGTAAAGGGGGTATCCGCGTATAAGTCGGGCATTTACTTTCTCACAATGAGTGCTGGTCTCTCTTTGGCCGTCATATCCTCGGGCTTTTTGGTGAGCACAGAAAATTATACTCTGAATTGTTCAGCTCTAATTTTAGGATTTACTAGACAACTCAAATTGGTTACTTTGTTCCCAATATGATCATGTCCACCGTGCTCTCTTCGGTGGGAGCTGGCCTCATTTATACATTTAATCTCCATACGAGCACCGGCTTTTGGTCAGCCCTACCTCTCAGTGGCCCTTTACCTTGTTTCTAATCTTCTAACCTTTGCCGCAGGGTTCCATCTCTAATCATCATGGGAATCGGCATCGGCATCGGGGCCCAGCAGCCTCTCATGGCAGCCCAAACAGTCTTCAAAGGCCCCGATATTGCTCTGTCCACCTCGGCACTCATCTTCACGCAGACTCTTGCAGGCACAATCTTCTTGTCAGTCGCTGAGAATATCTTTCAGACTCAACTCGTCTCGCAGCTTCGGAAGCTGGTCCCTGAGATTGACCCGAACGACATTATCAATATCGGCGCTTCAAGTCTCCGACAGGTTATCGAAGCAAAGTTTCCGCAGTATCTGACTGCTATTTTAACCGCATACAATAATGCTATTCGCCACGTGTTCCTATTATCGGTCATATTTGCTTGTCTTAGCGCGGTTCCTGATGCTTTCATGGAATGGGTGAGTCCAGTAAAGAGAGGAAAGGCTGGAGCACAAGCCCAAGCGGCAAACGAAAAGCCAAAGGAAAAAGTAGAAGGCGTTGCTCCTGACACTAAAGCAGATGAAAAGAAATCTCCAGCCTGAAATGCATCGTCCAAGGCTGCAATTATGTAAACAGAGAGCGAATATTGGAGGAGGGAACAGTGGGGTAAAGAGATAATTGGGAGAACGGTAACAAAAGCAAAATACATATCAGAAATAAAACAACAGCCACGGGGTACTGAAAGTAATAGAGAAGCATACCTGTACATAGATTATTCTATACAACAACTAAATTTCTATTAATATCCTGGTATCTGTACCTAAACCTGTGGGTTTGCTGTCATTGTTATCCGACGCTAGGGTAGCTCGGGGCGGTGGCGATTGCGTTCAGTGTAGTTTCGATTTAAGATTCCCTCTGCTCTGTGATAGAAGCCACCTCCAAGCGAGGGTATCACACCGAGAATGAGTTTTATTGCAATCTCAGAAACATGAAAATGGAAGCCATATTCTGCGTAAAACCAGGATAATTATTCCCCAAGCATCAACCTATTTCTCCAGATGCTCGCGATGCCTCTGCCGACATGGAGCCAGTACCCCCACTCTCCGATGTCGCCTCCAACAATATCGCCGTCAATCTCATGTCAATCGCCGCAGCCAGCGAATCATCTCCGCAGTGGCTTACAACCGCCATCCACCATCCCGGGGAAGCGGGTCGCTATGGAGCGATTCTTATCGCACTAATAGCTGTGACGCGATCGCCCATGAACGCTATCGCAATATGTCGGTCTGTTCGGGGTCCGTCAGCTGATAACAGCTTCGATCTGTCAATGCTCGATTATCTCGACCTTTTTGAACAATATCCTCCCTTTTTCTTGTTGATTGATGGTGTTTATGGGTCTATCATCAATACAAAAGCAGGCGACAGCTCAAAACGTCAATATTTGCCTGGCTTGATGTAGTGGCTGTACGATTGAGCTTAGATCCCTTATCTACAACGGCATCTGACAAACATGGCGGACACTTCTCCCATCAAGAATCTTCCCAACGAAGTAAGAGTGCCAAATAAATCAACGATCGTATTAGGACCTGAATAACTAACAACTACATCATAACTGCAGCTTCTGGCCAGTATACTGGGCGAATTCAACACCAAAGAGCTCCTCCCAGTCGTCACCGTCAGTCACCGCTTCTGCTCTATAGCTACCAAGATCCTACACCGACGACTTATTTCTTCCCCCTCACGATCAAACCACGGGGTGATCCTCGAATGTTACCACCCAAGTGCCAAAATATCCACGCCCTACCTACGCTGTCAATATCTCGGCAACGCCACCTGCGATGGTCCCTCCATCAACGAGCGGGACGCCAGCTTTGTGGGCCTACGCAGAATATACTCGTGCTTTCGGCCGGTTGTAATGGAAAGTAACAGGCGCAGAAGGTTCCGCTATGGGTGGTCCGTAGAAACAATGGGAGGCAGCACGCAGCTACAGATTGCTGCTGACGACGAAGAGGTAGAGGATACGGCACATCAAGAAGTCTACTTGGATGAAGGGGAGCGCTTCTCTCAACTGTGTGCGGTGGCGAATGTTGTTATTCACGGCTCTCGGCCGGGCCTCTTCACGCGGCACGTTAATTTCAGCGACGGCGTCATTCGCGTGTTTAGAGAGTGGCTGGCCAGCATGCTTCCCGGCCACTCATCTTCCCACACTGAATCTGGGGCATCTTCGTCATCGTCCTCCGCCGCCACAGAAGCATCCATCTCGGCGTCTAGTTTGTTTTCATCAGACGATAGCCGCGTCTTGTGGGTCGACAGAACAAAGAACGTTGGGATCAGATTCAGGGTGACGCCAGGGCCAGAGGCAAGGGGAACGATCTGGGAAGATGAGCCACCCATGTTTTACAATCTAACATATGAAGGTTGGTGGCAGTATCCAAATGAAGTCCACCGCTAGCTTTGTACTGTATGCTGACTTTGAGCGATAAAATAGAGTTGCTTGTACGGACGAGCACGCTGCTGCTGGCTATGGATGAAGCGGATGTGCAGCATGTGGCGCATTCTGGAAAAGACGTTATTATTGCTCCTTTTACCATCCTTTGAGTGTTAATGGGAGGTTTGTGGGATACGGCGTTGCAAGGCGTTGGTATAGGTGTTTTTGCTTTCCTTTGAATAGCTAACACTCGCTTGTTGATTGATTGATACATATTCTCGCTGTAGGGGCCAAATACAAAACAATGTTAGCCACAAAAAAAAAAAAAAAAAAAAAAATCTTCACAAGGATTAAAGTAAACAAATTTTAAACGGCGACCTATTGTCGACATGTCTTAGAATCCCTTGCTAGACATCTTAGATGCAAGAAAGCTGAATGTCTAAGGGCGGTACATTGTCTTGGAGCTTGGAAGGCTAGAAAAACACAGTCAGTGTCGCGATATCTGATGCTGCCGTTGCTATGGAGGATAACTATTTCGATGGAGATGAATAAATATGGCATTTCTCAATATCAATTTGTGACTGTTGATCGAATAATTGAATCCTCGCATAGTTAAATCACAATGATTATCTGGATACTATTGATCTCGACTAATAACAGGCACTAGGAACACCAATGTCAATCCCCGCAAGAGCGCATCCTTGCTTTTAGTATATTAGTGCATAAAACGCGATGAAAGTCACAGCGAGCACAAAATCAGAGTAAAACAAACATAAAACATAACAGTGAAAGAGACGTGGGAATATAGATCTAAGAGGTGGGTAGAGATATCTGGCGGCAAGGGGGATTTGCCGTCTGCAAGGTACAAGTAGGATTCAGACGCGGTAGTCCGTGCTCTGCAAGAAACCTCGTATGGCTGATGGTGGCGGATACAATCGGTAGGTAACAAGAAATATTTTTCGGAAGGAAAAAGAAAGAAAACGAAGAACCAAGGAAAAATGAACTTCAGGTACTTGTAATCCTTCGTAGTGCTCTCATTGGGCAGAGAAACATATACGTAAAAGATCTTGTTAGCCAAGTTGTTGATCTGGCGGTGACGAAGCTGAGCCTCTCTGCATGTTTCACGAAAGCCACTAAAGGAGGACGAATAAGAAAATTTTAAACCGAAGTAGAGGCTTGGGTGTGGAGAATGTATTCCAAAATCTGTCATGAGCCAGTAAATCTCTGCTGCATTATCCCAGCTTTTGGAATTGCGCTGCTGGAAGGGGTTACACGGCATACTCACCGAGATGTGATATTGGCGATGAGCGGGTGATGGTGTAAGGTTGCGGTGCATTAGCTTGGAAGCTAAGATGCTCAGGTGGACTGCTTTTTGCTTCTTTAACTACGTAGGCTAAGCTTTTTCTCTTCTTCTCTTTTGCATGTTGTGTACTTGATATTTTTCGTGCGGCGGTGGGAAATTCTCACGTTCTACAGGTTAGTTTTTGAAGTATTTCCCAGGCAACCCAGCCGAGATAAATTCACCTGTGTGCAACTTTATTTTTGATATAACGCCAATATTCCAAATATCAGGGCGCTTAAAGAGTACGCCGTGCTTTATACGTGCATTTACGTCAGTCGCCGATTGGTGATAGAGTTGAGAGCGGCCGCCAATGCTGATATGCAGCATCTAGATTGGTTAACGAGGCCGATCTGAGGGTATCCGCGTGGCAACGGAACAGGTGCAGTAGCAGCTGAAATCCTTTGAGCACCCATAAAGCATGGCAAATATTCCAATTAATGTCTATTACTCCTTTGCCCCCCCCATAGTAGACGTTAATATGAGCAAATTTGTGTTGGGCTCTTGTCTGGTCCTGGTGCTCTGAACCTGGTCTATATGCAAGCCACACAACAATACAAACTTCGCTGGGCAATCAGTGAGAAGCGGGATGGATCTGCCAAGGAACAGCTGGCTCTCGGCAATTCTATGACTCGAGGTAATGGCCAACAAAGATGGAAAAGACGACAGCCAGGGTACGAGGGGCTCCGAAGCTACCCGACTTTATTCTATAGCAGTCCAAACTGGTAGCCATCATGAAAGGCGGACACGAAGTACGTAGGATTTGTGTGAACAAAGGATTACGAAAGCAGTATTGAGTATATCTATTCTTTTAGTATGTAAAATGCCTCTTTGTTTGTTTCTGTTCTTGTAAGATCCCCGGGTTTCAACATGAGTCCGCAGTCCTTTTTTCTCCCAAGTCCCCTGTGCTCATATACCTACATGTACCACGCCTGCTTCCATGAAGCAATATTTACACGGATCACAGACATCTTTACTGATTGTGCATAAATCCAAATCCTTGGCAGAGATGGTTTAGGAGCTGCCTTGGAAGCACGGGTGCGTCCTTCGTGGAACAGTACAAGCCAGATCAGGTTGTTATGTTTCGAGTACGAAGCAACCTACAATTAGTAGGCACTGCCAAGTTTACCACCGCCCCCATAATAGCTGCCAACCTCCCGGGCTCAGTGCTGCCGCTCCCCTAAACGCCCCCCTGGTCTCCCTGAAAAGCCCCCAAGAGGCCCCTCCCGGAAGCTCCACTGTTCAGCCCGCGGACCAAATCACAGCGGATGCTAGTACACATTGGGCCGTAGCTCCAGGTACTAGGACTTGACCAAGCTTAAGGTCTACTAGTAGCAAAGCTTGCAGCTCGCCCCTGGTCCCAGCTTCAGCCTCTTCCATCCATCCCTCCAGATCTGGTCCTCCTCGCACCAGCGTCTCCATACCCCTCAACTGTTCGCCGTGCGAGTGTTACTTGCCTGCTCACCTGTCTCTGTAGACTGCGCCTCCGAAAACATGTCTCACTAATCTTTCCCTGTCCCGAGCCTGAGACACAGGGAGGGGAAAAGAGAAGAAAGAAACAGGCCATCTTCAACTGGGTCTGATCTGCCTCAACGACCGGCTTCCCTCTCTCTGCCTCCCTGTGGCAAACGTTGTTGTTATTATTATTCTTTCCTGCAGAAACTGAAACGCCCTGCCATGAGATCGACATCGCGGCATCCAAGAGCACGACGGACTTGGTACCGAACGTACAAGTAGATCCACGTGTGTTCAGTGAGGGAGCAGCGCATGCAAGGTCCAGCCATGAGGCTATTAGTCAACGCGTCTGGCCCGCAGTTATAAGCGGTTGCCAAGGATCAGGGCCGACCGCCGTCGTCATGGGGCATGTCGGCCGTGCTCAGCTTTTACCTGGTCCAAGGACAGCCGCAGCCGCTATGATCTGTGCGCTTTGCGGTTACGGGGATGCTGAGCCATCTGCCGGCTAACAAGCGTTAGAACATATGCTGTTGCCATTTCACCGACAGTTGCAATTAGTATCACTCCAGAGGGTGAACGAATCTGTGGCTATCAAGGGCATTATCCCTTCTCTCAAGCTTGATGCCTTTCCCAGCCTATGCCATCATTTGTTGTGTCTCTTCTCTTGTCTTATGATGCCCTCCCGTCACCTCCCGTCACCTCGCGGTACTTCTCTGTTCGTATGCGTATAGCAGATCCACAGACCATCAAACTAGACCCATGCAAGGCAGCCTCACCGAGCGGTGGGTGGCTTTGTGCCATCACGCTCTCCCCCTGCCTCCACTTCCGACTGGTGCCCACTTCTTTTCTGTTCGCGTTTAGAGCGTACATCTATTATACAAGTAGTGACACCAGAGCCGTGTTCTCGGGGCTGTCAAGACCCGATGTCGTATCGAGTCCCTTCCGCTTGCATCACCATATAGATATACACTCGTTTTACCCAAAGAAACACATCCAAGGCAATCCTGCCAGTCCAGCACCGAGCAAATGAGCTAGTATCTCATCCAACTACGACGCTCACTTACAACTACCAACAAACACTCCGAAATATAACAATACTCCGGCGAACTCGCCAAATAAACAAAGTTGTTCACCATGGAGCGAGGCAGTACCAAGTCTAGTGGCTCCTTGAGGCGGCCGCCTTCTGTTCATTCTCTCCGATCTGCGCTCAAGACTCTCGACTTACCATCCATGCCACCTTCTGTACCATTACCACCTCTGCCTACATCTCCTTCGTCTACAAGATCTACAAAATCTGTAAAATCTACGAAATCGCGATCAACAACTACCAGAGGAAGTCCTAGACCTATGACAGGCTCAACCAAAAAACCTTCACTTACGTCGATATCCTGGCGCCCTTATAAGCCGATCAAATATGGAAGTGGGAGATTTTCTCACGTTGAACTGGTGCCTCAGCCGAGCGATGATCTGCAAGATCCGCTGGTAAGTTACCCAAATCTACCGGTACCCGGACCCGACGGCTTATACATCGGTTTGCTAGAACTGGCCCCAATGGAAGAAAGAACTGAACTTGGCATCGCTGCTCTTCATGGCCAGTTTAATAGGTGTAATGAAAACTGCCCTCATTGCAAGCAATGAAGTTGTGGCTGTCCGTTATAACGTCTCTTATACCTGGGTTGCCGCTTTGACGGCTGTACCCTTGATGGTTTCAGCCCTTACTGGTTTTATCAACTCGATAGTCGCGAAATTAATAGGAAAGCGACCAGTGTATCTGGCTTCAACAGTCTTGATCTTTGCCGGGTGCCTCTGGAACATAACGGCTGATTCTAGCTACGGTTCTTGTATGGGCGCCAGAGTATTACAAGGAGTCGGCTGGGGTGCTTTTGACACTCTACTCTTGGAGAGCATTCAGGATACCTTCTATGTAAGTCCACTTCAGTTCAAACTATGCCACTGCTTCTCATGAAATCACCTACTTATCACAACGGGAGTAGGAACATGAGAGAAATATTCGCACGACTCTATATAGCATCGTTACAATTACAGCGACATGGGCATCCCCACTTGTGGGTGGTGTCGTCTCTTACCACGTCGGGTCTTTTACTGCTCAGTATCGCATAATAAGCGCATTTTTTGCCATTGCCATTCCATTAATGACTCTCACTACGCCTGAGACGGCATTTGACCGTTCTCGGGCAGCTATTGCAACAACTCCTATATTCATATACACATTTCCCTGGGAACCCCAGCCAGTTCAACTTGAGTTTAGCAAAGATTCTGTTCTTGACTACGTTAGGGAGATGAGACCGTGGTCGTATGATGGCGAAAAAAGTATTTCAATCTCCATCCAATCACCACGAGCCCTCGCCGCTCCCAGCACCACTCTTGTTTTTATTATTACTGCACTACCTCATTGTATTTTTTGGGGCTTAATTGCCTCCCTCTCTCTTCTACTCTCATCATCGCCTATTAGCCTTCACCCCAGCAGTATTGGGACTCTCTTAACTGGACCGTGGCTACTTACGATGTCCGTCGTTGCCGGTATCTGTTACTACCGATCGACAAACCAGAAACTCTGCTCATGCACCAGTAGCCTCACTATAGCTGGCGGCACGCTTCTGGCACTCATTGGTATGATCTCATTTGGTCTAGATGTGAATAGCTTCATGACTTGGCCCACATCATCATCTGACAAGGGCCAATCAACATTTTTTGATCCCGAGGCAGCTCAGGAGCTGAACCTCGCCGTTTTATCGCTCCAACTTGGGATTCTCGCAGCTGGAGCTTATGCTCTAGAGTCTACCGCGCGCCCCCTCTTGGCTCGATCCGCATCCTTCACAGCCTCCAGCATGGCCACATCGCAGCGAAGCATAGGCGATATGCACTCGTGGGTTGTCATTCTACGAAATCTCGTCGCTGGCGCCTTCGTCCTGGCTATGCCTCATATCATTGGCAAGGTAGGGGGGCTCAAATCCCTCATCATTGGTCTGAGTGTCATCCAAGTTGTAATTACAGTATCCATTCTCTTGCTGTGGCATTTTTGCGAGAAGACCATATGGAAGATGGATGGCAAAGCGATGGGACTTGTCAACTTGCGGATGCCTCATCCAGAAGAAAGCTTTTTCGATATCGACTGAAACGTCGCCAAGGCTTTCGTGTATAAACAGAATCTCACAATGAGCTTCATGTCATAAAAAGAAGAATGAAAAAAAAAAAAAAAAAAAAAAAAAAAAAAAAAAAAGCAAGCGACAAACACAATATGTACAACAGTTATTATCGGCTAGTCGCCTATATGGACGAACAACGAATAAAAAAAAAAAGAATGAATGGGTCAAGGAAAAGGAATATACACGCCAGTCACATTACTCAAGGACAAATTCAAACGAAAAGAAGAAAAAAAAAAATTAACATTCATCATTATTTATTATCATTTGGATTCTTTCAGCTTTTCCTCTCTATACATAGCCAACCCTTTGTTTGCGGAATATGCTTTATCCATCTTCATTCTCAGCCCTGGGTTGCTTCTAGGATTTTGTTGTATTTCTTCCTTCTTACTTTCTTTATCTATACGCCTTCATGATATCTGAGATACGAAACACGCAGGGTATGAATTTTGGGTTATGGGAAGGGAAACGGGTATGAAGAAATGAATCACGGTCGGTTGGTAAAGGGAGCAAAAAAGGACCATGGGCTTCTTGGTCATATTAGGATATTAGGTGAGCGACAGATAGCTGTCCATTTCTAATTTCGACTACTTGATTTATTCTTTTTGGAAATTGTAAACTATGTGCCTAGTAATGCCACACACCCAACAGTCACAAGTGTATCAAAGGAAAAAAAAAGACAAGTTACAATTGGGAAAGTTTGCCACTTCAAGGCTATCAATGTGCTCATAGTATATGGTGGATAAGGTATACGCTTCCATCTACCTCGAAACAGAGGCAATCTCTACCGCGATCCGTCATTCAAACCACATATTCGTACCAATCCTAGTAAGCTCTCATTAAAATCGTCGCATCTATAGACTAGATGTCGCATATGCATAAAACACTGATCCCTTGCCCATTATCGCTTACTAAACCCATACCCATTTTCTTGCATGAATTTTGAAAAGAAGAAAAACAGGGAAGAACAATGACAAAGCAGGCTGAAAGACGTTTCTGGTACTTGACCATCTTTAGTCTTCTATCCGCTCAGTTCCTATAAACTATTCGTCATCTTGACTTCCGAATTAGCTACTCGCCTTAGCTCAACATCACTTCTCATAGTCTCGGAATCATCATCGTCAAGAGATGAGTCACATCGTCCTTGTGGGACGGTAATTCGCTCTGTCATCGCAAGATCATTTGTTTTCTTGCGCTCAATGACTGGTTTGTTGCCCTTGAGAGTCTCCAAGGCCCATGCCTTTAACCCATGCCAGCTGGTGACGAAGAAAATGATTCCGTTCCACAATCCTTGTAGCGGCAAGACTGCTGCCGTTGCGACATGGAATTCATATGGCGATCCTCCATCAAGCCAGCCATGAATACGATTCAGGCTGCTAGGTATCCATGTTACCAGCACGCTCACCGCGAATAAGAAACTTGTTCGCAGATATGCTCTCTTGATAGGATCGCTGATATGAAATTTGCTACCAATGTCTTGGACAGCCGAAATTAAGCGACGAAACAGTGAAGGTCGAGGAGTAGTTTCTTGTGGCGCAGAGGTTGTGACTGAAGAATAAAACTGGTTATCTACTGCAGGCAAAATCTCAGGCTCTGAGTTGTCAAAGGCAACACGAGCAGTATTTCGGTGGACACGAGCAGGTTGGGGCTCCGTAGGCATAGAGTTGGCAGGAGTATGCGTTACTTGAACTTCGGTAGTAACGGTGCCGTAAAAGCCAGTTTCTGCCTGGCCCTGTAGTTCACAACAGCGTTAGTTTAATAAACTCGTGTATTCGGCAGATAGAACAAACGTACGGCATCCGCTTCCTTGTCTTTATCCCGATTCCTCGACGTGGAAAAGCTGCGCAGACGATTCCGCATGCGGAAAACGTGCCATCCAACCAAGAAGTAACAGAGTATCGAGCCGACGATACAGATCCAAATCAACATGTAGTATGTGTAAATCCGAATAAAGTCCCATTCGCGGTCGACCCAACACCAGATCTATTCAGTGACAGACTATAGTTAGCTTGACATGACCATCAAAATGAAACAAAAGATTGCTCACCGTAGCTCCACCATACACGAGCCCACGCGGGCTTCTGAGAAGAAGGAGAGTAAGGGCAATGACAAAGGGCCCTCCGTAGCATATTAAGCAGTAGATCCACCAGCGTTTGCGGAAAGAGTCGGGGTTTGTATGAAAGTAGAAGACAAGAAAGACGTTGACAGCCATTGCCAAAGACCACCAGGGATCGGATTGCATGAACCTACTCAGGGAATTGATGGTTAGCCCTTTGTCGTTTATTTGATGCATTGTACTTTCAGTTTCCGTTCCAAAAATCATTTTGGTTGGAGATCTCTCTTGTCTTGACATGTACAAATCATAAAAAAGAATGAAGATTACTCACATCTCAAACATGAAGCTCTGGGCCTGGCATAAAGCTGATGAATGTCCAGCTTTCATGCCATCGAAGGCGATTATGCTTCCAATACTGGCACCGATATTTGACACACTGGCAAAGACTATGAATGTGTTCTGCACGTTGCGTACGCGCCGCACCAGCCCGTAAGCAATGAAAATGAGCATAACTGAAACCAAGCTGAGAGTGCCACCAATACGCTCTACAATGACGAGCGTTCTGATTTGATGATGGCTCAGCTGCTCATCGTCCACAGACAAGTCTGCAGTTGTGTGTATATCCATGGCAGCTCAAGGGAAGATCTCAAGTTTGTCGAGAAATAACAGCATGGAAGACAAATAGCGGGTGCTGCGATGTGCAGGAATAGTGGAGAGACTATGTGGAGGAGGAGGATGTTAGGAGGAGGAAGAGGATGGAGAGAAAAGAAAGATGGAAAAGGCGATTGATAGAACAGAGTTTTTTCCTTTCAGAAAATAGAGAATAATAGAAGCTTTAATCGCTAGGCCAGGGCGGAAAGAGATCGGAGCGAAAGCTGCCAGCTGGCGGAGGCCGTCAAAGAAAACCGCTGGAAAGAGCTGCTAGAGGGGCACAAAGAGCTGAAGCAGAGCAGAGGCCTCTTTTCTTCATTGATATCGTCGTCTTATTTTTTCGGAAGAGGGGGAAGATATTCTGCTCTCGTCTCATCCCTTGTGCGTAAAACGAGCTGAACTGCTGGACAAAAGAGGACCGGCCGACACCGAAAGACCTTCGCCTCACTTAGAGACAGCCTGATCCTGAGACCAAGCTCAAGACCGAGCCTAATGCTTGGCGCTTCTCCTCTGAAAAACAGCTTCAGGGCACCATTAATATCAGTCGGACAGCGTGTGCTGCAGCTCGCAGTGGACGCACAAAGAGCGATAGGACCTGCATGTGCTACAGCAGCTGCACGCGGCCGATGCGGTTGGAGGAAGCTCGGCGTTATTCCAGTTTTGAATCGATTGTCTCGCTCCAGGCGGCCGTGGTTGGCTGGGCTATGATCCAACGGCTTTCTCTTCGCTCTAACGGGGTATCTTTTCGTTTAGACTTGCGTTGACGTTTTTAGACTGTACGCACGACTGCTAGTTAGTCCAAGAGGCCCTGTGGTGTCATTGTCCACAATCAGACCAGAGCAAGGCCACAATAGAGGAACGAAGATGGTATCGTATGGCTCAAAGGCGCATTTCGCAGACCAGGCCGGATATACGATGGAACTATTCCTTTCCCTGTGCCATTTCTTGCCTCGGCGCGGCAGAGCAAGTAAGCAGACGAGCGTGGCTTCAGCCTTCAGATCAATGTCGACGGTGGCCAGTCTGACTAACCTTGGCGGTCCGGTGGCCGGCAACGAGACGCAGTTGAATCGATAGTCTGATTATCTATTGTTGATCATTTAGTCTTTGCTGGCACGGCGCTGCCCCTCATGCCAGGTGCGTCATCGCCCAGACATCGTGAGCAGGAGCCATCACCCAGCAGTAGCCTCCCACTTTCCTCCCACTTTGCGGGTCGCCCTGTTTTCTGCCCACCACCAGTGATTTGCTCGTAAATCCTGTGCAAGAAAGTTATACCGCGATTGGTCTCACCAACACCCCATTCAACGGTGAGAATTTATCTTTTTTTTTTTTTTTTTTTTTTTTTTTTTTTTTTTTTTTTTGCTCTACCGTGGCATTTCGCTAGGATTACTCTGACACCGCGTGGTAAGATGTACAAACTTGGCCCCAGCTATCGATGCCAGGCATCACCATTCTCAGCACACGCCAGAGTCAGAATCTTCAAAGAAACCAACCGTGTCATTTTTTTCAATAGCAAATCTCTCCTCCACAATACCAAAGATTCCTCAACGCGCAATAGCCTAATCCAAGACCGTCCCGCCCTATCCGCACCTCGTGATATCGACACAGGCTCCATCCTGTCCTCTGCGCTAAAACGCCACACTGTTCTGCTTCAACCCGCCAACTTGCATCGAGCCCTCAGTTGATCTTTACACCGCCCTAATTCGATTCGCTTGAGTTTCAGAGCTTTGACGAACACCTCATCTTCCTATTCGGATCATTCAATTCTATTCAATTCTTTCCATTTTGACGCTGTTGCCTATTTTCGTTCCACCCTTGTTCGTTTCTTCAAGCTCTGGGCGTCATGTTTCCAAAGACATGGACACGGTTTACGATTTCTTCATACGGGAGAGAGTGTGTGGGGGAGGGGCAGTCGGTCTACAAGTTGCATGAAAACTAAAAGCTCAATTGAAAGGAAAAATATAATAGAAAAAGTGATACGTCAATACCGACGGAAGTATGTACGAATCGAACGACGGCGGCATAACCACAGCCATCGTAGGTACCCGTCTTGAACCTACTCTGCACTCCCTCGACGGCGAGAGACATGAGTTCGAGAGTCGAGGCAACATGCATGCCGAGAGAAAACAGTGCGATGTGAAGAGAAATTCCCCTCGCGAAGCGGCATCAGCGTCGCACACTGTCCTCCAATGCCCGGTCGGCTCGTCTGCAAACCCGCGCAACGCTGAGAGGACACAGGCAGAAATGCACGGGTGTTTGTACCGTTTCTATTCTTCTACTCCGATGCCAAGAGGCGATTAGAATGACGAGATACCGAAAAAAGAAAAACCGCATCTGTCCAGTTCCGTGGGATATCTACAGCGTGCCTATCTTTAGAGTTGGTATGGAGACATGGAGCTGATGGCAGGCCATTGGCACCACTTCACGATACGCGGTAAGTGGAGATTTACGATGGAATCTCGTTAATAGCCTTTGCCCGGCTCAACCCACTATACCTACACTCCGGGCGCCACCAGTGGGGCATGCCATGGACAGATTCGTCTCTAATCTAGTTAACCTCCCGAGCCACCTCGTGGGAAAATTGGGGGATGTGGCTTTGGCCTGACTCGACCCGCTCTAACTTCAACCTCATAGATGGCTTCTGCCATATTTGGAGAAATGTCAACTCACAGTGCAAGATGAGAGGCCGGATCTTTTTTCGGCTCGTCTTCCCGATAACGGCATTCTTTCTCAACGTTTACGACTCTATTCCTCCTCTCTTATCAGATCGACATGGCCAAAGCTGCTGCGACCGACACCGATATACGCTGAGGCCACTATCCGGTCAGTATCCGGCCACCAAGCACATACTAGCTGCCATTAGTCCTTCTCAGCCAACACGATACTAATCGTTGTACTACTACTGGTGCCTGGTATTATCACCCGGAGTATTCATCTTCGCTCGAACGCTCTCATTTCCATCAAGATTGATCCAACAGCCAAATCCGACTGATGCCTCTCACAAGGCACAGAACTGAGTCAACCCCACCCACCTACAATTTTTAATCTGAGCATTTGGCCAACGGGTTAAGCCGATCTATATGGCTTGTACGTCCTCACAGATCCATCCTACCAACGTTCTCGTGCCCTCCATTCTTTGATGCTACATCCCGAGTACTTGCATGCATTAGTTATCTGGAAGGATTACATTACTTGTAAGGCAGGGCGGCAGTGGGCCTGACTCGCGCGCCAATGGTGAAAGAAAATGGCAACAATGGTAAATCTTGCCAAGGAATCCCGCATGCGGATCGTACTACTCGTTCAGCTCGGTGATGCAAATTCTCTCATTTCCAAGAGCCCATGAAGCCTGAATTTTTTGGATTGTCAAGTTTAGTGCAGAAGACCAAGGCGTAAGAATTGTGGTGACAACGTTATGTATAGCAATCGACACAACGAAGTCGCCGTGATGAAATTGAAGGGATAAGCTGAAGAATAATTTTCCTAAGACAATTTATCTTTTCGAAATATAGATGAAGCCCTTATACTTCTGGGAGAAAGAGGCAAGACATATTCACATTTGATTGAAATTTCATGATCCGAAATAGAAGTTTGTCATAACATCTTGTTGTCATTACCACCGCCGTCGAAGAGGGCTTTTTGACACATGTCTGTCCCCCCATTCGCCTATTTACAATATACATATTGTGTCCAGAAAAAAAAGCCCTCGCCTTCTCTAAAAGTATAAAGCATACTATACTCTAGGATCTACTCGACGTAATCAATCCAACCATGTTCAGTCATAAAGTATTGGTATCCAAGGAAAGCCCATCCAAAACCCCATTTAAATGCCTCTCAAAGCCTCCAACGGCTTTTTCGTGTCGTATCATCTTCTCACGAGGTAGATAAGGCGGCAATGATCATACAGTCTTCCGGTAACCATGTGAAAATGAAAGAGAAATAAGAAAGAACGCTCTCAGCCGGATAGCAGGCATATCATACCCTCTCCAGCGCTTAGAGAACGTACATAAAGTCAGGGCGCATATCGCCCAGCTCTTGAATCTCTTGCGGTGACTTGCCCTCAATCCAGTGGTTTCGCTCTCCGTTCAATCGCTTGTGGTTCTCTCGGTTGAGGAGCCACGCCGTCAGAATACTACCGCAGAAGGTGGCGATAAACAAGTATCCAACAACGGTGGCATGGCCCTGGATGTAACGGGGCGCGTCGTAGTAGATATTGCTGCTAACAACACCGTTCAAGTTGCCCCATCCGATAACTATGCCCAGGACAATTCCTCGCTTGTAAACACCCTCGACGTTGTTGGCAACCCAGGCAATGGTAATGGGGATGCATGGGTAGATGCCGACTGCTCCCAAGAATGTGCCGGCATATTGTACGCCCGGGTTGGTCGATGCGATCAACATGATGAAGCCAGTGACGCCAAACGGGGCAATGGCAATGTTGAAAATTGCTCTCTTCTGGACCTTATCAGACCAAAGTCCGGCCACGACAGTGACTATAGCGCCCAAGGCGTACGGTGCTACACTGAGCAGCTGGTTTCTGACGACTGCGGTTTTGGTGGTGAAGCTCATGTTTTGGATGATGGAAGGCAAGAACAGACTGAATGAGTACAGAGGCATGAGAGGGCCCATGTAAAGGAGCATGCCAGCGTACGTCTTCCAATCGGAGATGGCCGCCCAGAAGTACTTCATCTTGAATGACTCATGCTCGGCGGAACTCTGCTGATCTTGCTTAAGTCGATACAAGACACGCATGCGATCTTCTTTGGACAAAAACTTGGCCTCATCAGGGAAATCGTGTACCATGAAGAAGGAGATGAAGCCGATGACCATAGTCAATGCACCCTCGATGATGAAAATCCAGGCCCATCCAGCAATTCCCCTCTTGCCGTCCAAGTTCTCAATGGCAGCCGCAAGGAGACCTCCGAATGAGCCGGCCAAGGCGGCAGCTGAGAAAAATATGGCGGCTCGGGCGCCAAATTCGTTGCGCTTATACCAGCATGAGAGATAGTAGTTCACACCGGGGAAAAGACCTGCTTCGGCGGCACCTAGGAACCATCGTGCGGCCATGAGACCAGACCAATTCTTAACGAAGCCCATTCCAAGCATGCATGCGCCCCAAGCAATACTAGTTTCATATTAAAATCTTGGTGCAAATAAGATGAATCTTCTGGGTAGATAGATGACTTACATGATGAGGGGGATGAAGATTGACGGGCGTGTACGCTTTAACAAGAAATTGGCAAGAGGCTCAAAAATGGCATAAGAAACAAAGAAAATTGTAAGGGACGCATTGTATTGGCCTGTTGACATGGGAATATCCTTCCCGAGGCCGGCAACCTTTGCATTTCCGATGTTTGTACGGTCGAGGAAACACACGAGATACAGTAAGGTGAGCTGAGACACAATGTTAGCAGCTTTTCTCTGTAGGTAGCATATCGACTTGAAACAGGCTCGTTATAACACTTACCCATGGTACGAGGGTCCAATCCAGCTTTCGCAGCAGTTTCCGTTCCTGTCAATCAATTATTAGCAATTCTACATTCACAGCCTCTTCATATGGCTTAGAATCTGAGACTCACATTCGCCGCTCTCTCGGCATCGGACAAGCCCGCGTCCGGGTCTGCGATCTGGTCAAGCTCCGAATTGGAGATGGTATCTGCGGCGGGAACCTTTTCTGTGTCGCTCATGATGGGCAATTTTTTGAACAAAAAAACACAGAGAGCCTCCAATAAAAAAAAAAAGAAAAAGAAAAGAAAGGTGTGATTGACAGAAGACAAACAACAGCCGCCGCAACCTTTCACAGGTTTAAGCGAAAGGGAGAAGAATTGAAGGGAGGGGTGGTGGCTTTGGAAGAGGGAAACCACTGATCCTGTGCTTCTGATCCGAGTCTTAGACAGACGGGCGGCAACCACCGGGTGTCTGGGCCAGCTAAGCGATTTATACCAAAAAGGAGGCGGACCAGAAAAAGAATATTCTCTCAGAAAGACATAGACCGACTCCAGAGAGAGGGAAAAAAGGATGAGGAATGTCGGAAGATAAGGCGTTCATGTACTGGCATGTGGACATATATGTACTGGGTCTAATCGCGGAGCACGTACATGACTAGGGGTCCGCAAAATTGGAGATGGAAAGCCTGAACCAAGGGCCAAGATGACTGCAAGATGCAATAATACGCCAATTGAGGCAAGGCTGGATTGAACTGGTGCAAGGAAAGGCTGGGTGGGTGTGACGACGGCGACAGCCCAGATGGCCCAAAAACAAAGAACCGGACAGGGATGGCGATGCGGGGAGAGAGGTCCAGAAGTTTAGCTCAAGGATGCGCGAGTAAGTGAGTGCTGGGGAAGGATGATAGGATGCGGAGTGCTGCTCCGTACAAGCATGGTAATGACAGGGGGAGCTTGCTCATCATGGAAGGCCGTCGTATTTTGGTCCTATCTCTCGTTGTGACGGCGGGCCAATTCGGGACGTGAACGCAGGTATGGGTGGCGTAGGATTTGCCTTGCACCGTGCGCCGGCATGTGGATGTTCATATATCGTAGATTTTTCTTTTGTTGGTCTGGACAAAGAGCTGCTGGGAAATATTGCAATCCTTTGCTGTACCGCTCTGTCTGCTAATTTCCATTCGATTGCTAGTAATCAAACTCAGGTGCGTGGAGCTGGACAATGCTCAGGACGTGGAGTTTTGGCATCGGTAAAGTCGCCACCTGGTTCTGACATTTTGTGAATAACGAGCCCTTCCGAATCTGTCCCTCTGTGCGCCTTATTGCCAATAGTAGCAGTTTTACTCTCATCACCACTTGGTGGATAACCGGGTCAATCAACGAGAAAAGGAGGACTGCCAAGACCGCTCTCTTACCAAGGCGCTCTTCGTCATAGGTCGTCGTCGGCTGTTCTCCATAAGCTCCGCATTGACCCCAAATTGATGTGCATCCTGGTTCTCAGACTACTTGTAAGTAGGCTTTAGCATCTGCCTAGGGATTTTGCTTTTGTGGGGTTCCTAGCCGATGCCAGCTCTCCCCACTCCTCCACCCTTGGCTGTCCCTCACCCTTCGCATGGAGTAGAGAGCGCGGAGAGAGCGCGGATGCTCACGGACGAGGGGAAGTGGCGCCTAGGATTTTCTGAGATGGGGTCAAGCGAAGACAAAGGAAACGCTTCAAAAAGGAAATGTACGCCGATGAGAGTCCTGCTTCTAGCCATCTTAACTTGATGAACTGGAATGCTTCTCAGCTGTGCGAGGCCATGGGCACTGTCCTCTCTGCAGAAGCGCGATGTAACCCGGCAACTTTCAGCGCTGTGGATGTACTGCGCACACCGCACACACAGCATATCGTACGAGGTAAGATACTGTACTAGTCGGTAGTTCCCCAGCTCCTTGGAGAGAGCAGCTCTTTGTGCGGAGGGTTTGTCCAAACGTGAACATTCTTACAGGGTTTAATATCCGGCCCTTGACTTGTTGCGCTGTAGCTCGGAAGCCTTGGAAGATTCGTTCCATCAGGCTCAGAATTAGCGCCTGTGTCGGAGCGAGTCGTGATGTGCCTGGCCCTAGTGAGCGCGTGGACGACTATTTGGCTTCACCTCAGCGTCCAATCAGCGCATTGACGGTCCGAAAGATGGCTTCAACGGGCTGAGGTTGCAAGCACTAGCTGCCAGGGAGTCTCTTCACACGAGCCTTGTGCGCGATTCATGCACGGCCACCATATCTCAATCCCAGGAAAGAGGCTGCTACAGGTAATCCAGAGCAGCTGAGACGGCCTGCTGCTTGCTTTTTTGAGCAATTCGTTCCCGAAGCACCCGAAGAAGATGATCGGCAACGGGAATCTTGCTGATGTCACGGTACCACGACGATGAGAAGAGCCGCGAAAAGCAGCAGCAGGTAAACAGAAGAATGACTAGCATCATCACTTCTTCACCCTCTTTGACTACCGAGAAGCGAAGTTGGGGTACATGCAGAGCCCAACCTTGTAAAAAGAGGCCTTAACTTCCCCCACGTCGTCGTCTCTGCTAAGATAAGCGATGGCCTCAAGCGCCCATTATGATAGTAGTAGTAGGGCAACTAATAGTACCTATTAACTCCACGTCAGTAAAATGAGACGGCGTCTGCTGGTGAGATTTCAGCAGACTCATTACCGAGCAGTGACGGTCTCTCGTGCCCAGATTGGTTCAGACGGCGGCCCCTAAATCCGTGTGTGACCATTTCCATGCCACGTTCTGCCCGCGCTCCCGCCTGTCTGTTGGATGGCTGCAGGCAAATCTCATGGGCCGGAAGAGAGGCGCACAAAGATGAAATATGCCCGAAGGCCGCCTAAGCAAGAGGCTGCAGATACGCGTGTGAGCATGCAAATTTGGTTTGGGCTGTCGCTGCATGCTGCATAATGCTGCGTGCGTCGTACTTCATCTAGGCGTTGAGGTGAGCCGCGTCAATTGCAGACGAGATTCAACAATTGCTGTCTGTGCAGAGTCGAGTCAGACGCTGCTTTCTTCTCCTCCATTTGAAAATGCCCAAAGAATCGGAATTTGCCGTGGTCCCCGCGGCCTTTGTCTTTGCAATGAGCTCCGCCAGAGTTGCCAAAGGTTTCGGGCGTTTGGGAATAGCACGGTGCAAGTCCCAAGTCCCGCGACCGTGGCGGGTGGCTGGCTTCAAGCTTAACTTGGCACCTTAGCTGCGGGAGCACACCAGTCATTCGCCTCGCCACAATTTCTCTAGCCAGAGGCTAAACTGCTGTAAAGCGCCTCCAGCTCCATGGCCAAAACCGCTAACTCGAGCCAAGAAGCGGGGAGATCTTCATCTGCCATTTGCCGACGACTCGGCCATCGCTCGACCGAGTCTGGAACCAGGAAGTTGATGACTGATCGCGCTGCTGGCTCGCATTAATGGTCCGCCCGTATCTCCGGCTAACGTCCATGGCAGCCCTCCCTCGGCTCGAGATTCGTGCCGGGTTGCATTGTTTGCTGTATTCCGTCCTTCACTTGGCTGAATAAAAGCTGAATAATTCGGCCGCTCAATGTCCGCTGCAGCTCACTGTTCACTGCATAGGCATGTACTGAGTAGTCAACGCAGTTGCACTCAGGGATCCGAGATATACGGGGGGGGGAGGTCGCGTTGTTAGCCTAATACACGTACAGTAGCCTGGCTACTTGACGGGAGCGCACAGCGAAATGGCCAAACGACGACGAATGCCACTAAAGTCCCCCTTGGCCATGCTCGGCGACGCCGCATAGCAGCGGCTGTTCGTCTAAATTCGGCCAATTTCGTATATCTTGTTGATTGCACGAGAAAGATTTGTGTTATCAGCAGCAAACACAGCATCATTGTGGATAAAGTGGCGGCTGGCGACAACCTCTACCTAGCAAGGTTGCACCTATCTTCGCCACGTGGATTTGACGAACTATTATTTTCTCAGCTGTGCTTTGTGATATAGGCTGATATGGTAGATACCAGACCAGCCTGTGGCGTCAGTTGAATGTACATGCAACATCAGGCCGCAGCTCGATCCAAGCGCAAGTCCCAAAAGGCGGTGATGCCTGTTCTCCGAAAGCCTTGCTTGACTCTCTCCAATTACCAAGAATGGCAAAAGAATAAATCATTCCATCTCAAGGACCATTTACTGGTTTTGCTGAGATAACATGTAGCTAAATTAGTAGCGCTTCGATAGTAGCTGCGTAGGCCGCCGTCGCCCTCACCGTCGCACCGCCTGGCCCCTGCTTGCTTTTCCGGTTTCACAGCCTTGGTTTGTTATATTAAGCTGCTGAGGCTTTTTCTTCTATATTCTTAGAGTCTAGCTCTAGCTCAGTGATCGATTGTATATTTACCTAGTTAAGTGAAGCAACGGTGGCATAAATAGGCTTTGGAATGAAGACATCATTCGTCCATCCCCTGTCCTATGTCGTATCTCGACTTTCGCATTCAAACAACATTTACCAATCCATTACCTACAACAATAGTATACACAGTCTCGGCGTAGTCTGAATGCAATCTACTCGTAACCAATCGCCACCCACCCCCAACTTCTGGGATACCTGTATTGCAATACTAAAGGAGAAATAATACGAGGCTAATATCCTAGCAATATGTGCAGTACCTTGATCCATGCACTCAACATTAAGCGTCTAATACTATTGCACAGCGTCAAACGCCTAGATGTGCTGCTGGTGGAGATTTCTGTCGTGATCGCTCCTGTGGACATGGAGCAAACCAGTCAAAAACAAGAACTGGTTTCTCCGGAGAATATCGGAGGATTGAAAGCGCGACCGTTCTAACTGAGTTATGAACTAATGCATGATTATGCTTGGATATAGGCGGTTAGATTATTGCTTTTGAGTTCAATAGAAGCTCTAAGCGTGCTTTCTACAGATATAACTAAGTCGGCGAATGAACCATTTAACCCATTTTTAGGCCTTGTCCAGTAGATGAGTCTGAAAATAACGCATCAATTATAGCTTCAAAACACAAGTTCATGCCATAATGTTAAAAGCTGATATTCAAAATGAATCGATAGGGCGCGCCTTATGGCCGTAATCCTTGTTTAGGGGTCGAGTATTACCAAGACAAGGTACATGGGGAAAAGTGTGCAACAATTGATGTAATATTTGCTTAATACATTACAAAATTGAAATGCGTCTTTATCAATCGTTTTCACATGCAATTTCACTAGTTCAGTATCTCGTATAATGGTGAACTCTTTTTACTTTTTGAAAAGCCGTAAACCCCCGAGGTGAAATGATTTACCATCACTTAATCAAAAGGTTGTCTTGCATCACTAGAGGATCAAAATGCAATTAAAAGGATTTCTACACACATTTGCTTCTCTAGTTTACCAAGATATAACGCGAATTTGTAGTTTTACGACTCTCTGTTAAGACTTAGAGGCCGTTACTCTCATACGAGTTTGCTTGGAGCAGTTGAACTACGCTGTTATTTCCTACCAGAATGGAAATTAGATACTTGTCCTTCAATATAGGCTTTACGAGCATCTATTATTCGGTATTTCTATTGCCGGTTATATAAAGGCTTGCAACTACTATCATGGGCTGAACCCTTCAAGTATACCCTGGAATGAAATTCGCGATTCGTAACAGCTTTAGTAGTTAACTTTGTTTTATTGGTAGAATGGCCAAGTATTCGCTAAATAAGGTAGCTAATGACAACCAGAAGATGAAGGATTCCTAATTGCAATTGTTATTTTTCCACACCTCATATAATTTGCTATGCCTGTTATTAATTCGCATCGGAGCCAGCCGAATGTTTGACCTATTTCCCTTTTGGATCGGAATTAATGGTGATATTCTGTGTTGCAAAACGGCCAAGTAATCCAGGTTGGAGCTCTAGCAAATGGCTACCTGTCTCCGGAATATGCTACATTCGCTGCATACAAACTCAACCGAAATCATGACGAAGCCTCATGACATGACCTAGTATTTTCCTCTCTGTTAATCAAGCTTTGTACACCCAAGAGTCATCAAGCGCCAGTGCTGGCTTTACTACTGCCAATTACCCATTCCTTATGTTTCCTCCGCTGTTGCGACCACTGCCCTCAACTTACTCATCGTTTCCTGGTAGACAACCCTTGATACATCCCAATGACTATGGCCCGGCACCCGCCATACAGGCTGGGCAAGACTGATATCCGCACCGGCGGCGAGCAATAGTTTGATCGTTTCAGGCCGCCCCAACTCCATGGCTAACTGAATTACCCTACCGCTCGAAAAATTGATACGTTTTTCCATAAGATCCGAATGCAGGCCAAAGTATCCGATATTGGCATTCGCTCCGTTCCTAAGTAGAAGCCGCACCAGGCCAACATCTCCTAGCTTAACGGCTCGAACGAGTGGGGGCATGAATTCTTCCAACCATTCTGACCAGGATATACTATCAAAGCAGCAGTCAATGACGCCGGGCAAAGGCACTTCAGGCAAAGGCCGATCTTCATCTTCAAAGTCACACTGGGCGCCATGTGCTAGCAGCAGTTGGGCCATGGCACAGTCCCGTCGATCAACGGCGAGCCTTAGTGCCCTCGTCAAGTCCACCCGGCCCACACTCCTCTGAAGTAGGAGCTCAACGAGTTTCCGATCTCCTGTTGCCACAGCCCTGACTAACAGTGGTTTGACGCGCGAGACTCTCACATCAGCACCGTTATCGAGCATGAGCTGCACTAGGCTTAGCTTTTTATGGTCCACTGACCATTCCAGGGGGCTTATGGATTTATAGCCAAAGAGGTCTACATTTAAATCTATGCCGAATGATATAATCTGTGAGATAATGTGGTCATGACCTGCCTGCAAAGCTGCCTCGAGTGCATCTTGCTTCTGGCTTGTGCTGGGACCACCATTGCGTGCCGCAGCAGCAGCAGCTTCGCTCATTTTATTCGACGAAACATTGGCTCGAGCGGGAATTGACTTTTTGTCCCCTGTAGTGTGATGGCGGAAGTAGAGCTCTCCAGGAGCACCCTCTTCCCACACGAGCTCCCATCCATCATCGCCCTCATTGTCTGTCTCTTGAACGGACCCTTCTTGGCTAGACTCAGGTGTTAAAGCAGCTTCATCGTCGCTTTCAAGGCCCAAGTTGCTCTCCGGTTCTAGATCCTTTAGAAGCGTCCCCATTAAATATTCAAAGTCAAGATGCTTCTCCAATGGCTTATAGGTCTGCTGGAGATGCTCCTGTGTTGGGTGCTGTGTAAATTCCCGAAAGTCCCGGTGCCTAAGGCCGAAGTCTGGCTTAAAGGGAGGCTCATAATTGCGCTGGAGGAGCATAGCCCAATCGATACCAGCAAAGAACGGATGCTCTTTAACTTCGGATGCTCCTCCTTTGGCTCCCAGACGATGACCAGGCTCGCGTTCGAGGAGCCTCGTTATAATATCTCTAGCGACTGGAGGAAGCATTTCGGATACTTGAATGGGTCCGGGACCGAGAATCTTACGACGTATCTCATCGGTGTTTTCATCAAAGAAAAGTGGCAACCCTATCAACATCTCATAGATAAAAATCCCCAGTGTCCACCAGTCTGCTGCCCTGAATTCACCTTGATTGAGAAGCACCTCGGGGCTTGGATATTCTGGCATACCGTAGCTGCTGCGGTCGCCGTCAACGCCTGGTTTGAAAATGCCAGAGCCACAGAGAACAACATGTCCAAAGGAGTCTAGAATGACATTCCGGGGTTTCAACCAGGAGTAAATGCCGCGAGTATTGTGCAGGTATTCCAATGCGCAAAGAATCTCAGCGGCGTAAAATCGAGCGCTCTCAAGATTGAAACATTGCTGCCTCTGGAGGTGATGAAAGAGATGCCCGCCATTTATAGTTGGAGACAACAGTTTTAAACCTTTTTGCGACTGGAAAGTCAACGTGAACGGTGCGAGAAAAGGATGGTTGACATTCTGGGGCTGTTGAACCACTGGGATCGTCCTTGGAAAATATCTTTGCCGTGTATCTTTCTTCATGAGCCGATAAAGGAATCTGTCATCAAAATCAGCCTTTTCCAAGACTTGGTCCCTCATGTCCTTATATTCGAGGCTAATGCGAAGCTGACCAGTGCCATGCTGCACGTCAAGCCATTGCGACGAGATGCCCGATACCCGAGAAGGATCTATCGCAATCCGTGCCACGCCAAGGAAGCTATCTTGGCTTCTCATAGAGGAAGGTGTATGCAAGTCCCGGAGGTAGAGATAAATGGCTAACTCAGCAGGGCGGCAAACATCAAATTGCCAGTTAGGTGCGTGAAAATACCCGGTATCTTCATCCTGCTGCGCTGGACCATATGGAAATCGATCAGAGTCCGGCACCCATACAGGATTTCGTGCAGTTCCTTCGCAAGAGTCGGCCTGCTTTTGCGATTTGTCGTAATCCAGAATGGCATATGGCAGGTTGGGCTTACTTTGCTCTCCATCGATGTAGCCGTCTGGCACGGAGAGGCCAGTTCCCTCGCGGAGAATTACTGTCAAGATGCCTGGCCGGCTTGGTGAGGGGAATGTTTCCTCGAGCTGAGGGCCATCGATGCTAGGGCTGAGCTCTCTTTTAGTCATTATGCTGCAGAAACCATAAAACGAAAGACTTTGTTGGCCAATGGCATGATGATAACGACAGCGCGGTATAAACGAGAGGAATCGTACGCAAGTTATCCTTTTACTGTATGCCGTTATTGCGGGGTCGGAGGAATTTCCTGAATAAGACCAACCGAAATTGAAGCTGTTGGCCGTTGCATCAGGCCCAGTTTGCAAGCAGCCTGGTCCCCTTTGAAGTTTTTCCGCAGTAGCGCCTTGTCAAAAATGATGCTCAAGAGTTGGGAATGAACTGGTATGGTGAAGTTCGTGAGAGAGTATCAATAAGCACAGCGTTCCATCTATTGACATTATTTATGAGAATACCAGGCCTCCATAGCATCGTGAGGCTGGCAACACCTATTGCAATAGAGGCTAAGGTACGGAACTGATGATAGATAAAATGGCAGCGATATCTTGGTGATGATAGACTTATGCAGCCATATCTACAACCAGTGATTCAGAGCACTGGCTCAAGTATCTCACATTTGGCACGTAATAACCACACTACAGTACGTTCGGTTCATCATGAAAGACCGTGTATCACTGTTGGACTCACGGAAGAATTCACCATCATGATCAGTTTATGACGTAGGATCTTTTATCGATGCTAAACTGCGCATTAATTCACACTACGCCTACGGTCAGCTCATTCGACACGAAAAGAAAAATTCATTCATCATTGCCAGTTATTTCGCCGTGAATCAAAATCAGAATTACATTCAAAAGCCATGAGATTTCCACTAGGCCCTCTCCTCTTTTACTTCGATATTGATAAGTCTCTGCATTGTTTTAACGCAATACTGCCAGTTTCATTACTCCCATTGTGACTGCTACTTGGGACGCTCTTCGAAGCACTTTTAGACTTTTTTGAGTTTCAAAATCGAGTAAGTAGTTGACCATCGTCTCTGATCAAAGTTATTTAGATGATGTACCCAAACCTCCAAACTCCGAGCTTCAGTCGTTAAGGTTAGCTCTTAACGTCAAATATCTAACATTTGGAACATAGACTCTATTCACGATGTCACACTATTAGTCTAGCTCTCCTAGCTCCCATGGAGGAAGCTCTCCAAGACCTAACCCCGACTGCGAGATTTGCAACGGAAGGGGATGGTACACTCTCGCAATTCAGTATTGGCGAGAGAGGCAGTGTGACTTTGCGGTGGGGCATTGCACAGTATATGGCCATACAGCGGGTTGCCAGCAGAAGTTTATCGAATCTGGAAGAACACAACGCTTCTGTCCTTGCGGCTTTTGTTTGGGGAGTGGTATACGGAGGGAGTTGCTCACTCGCATGGAGCGACGTAGTTGCAGTTGCATGGTCCCACATTGAGAAGGTCCTTTAAGAAGGTTTTGTTGCTCTATAAATACGTTGAAACTGTATCGTAATCCAGACTATTGTCGAGGAATAATTCATCACAGTCGAACGTGAGTAAGAAATGGTAATCTGATTAACGCACCTGAGATCAAAGTTTTGATTTAACCAGGCCTCGTGTGAGCCGTTACTTGACGAAGTCGTCTTCATTTATCGTGCTGTTTTGCGGGAGATTCAACCTAACAAGGTACGCTTGAGAATTCGATCAACAACAGGAATTCTAGTCGCGATCCGACACGCCACTCGGCCCGCGGTTCCTTGGATGAACAAGGAGATTATCTTAGGCCGGCTTTGAAACCGTGTCGAAGCCCGCAAACTTTATTTTTCGTTGTCCTGAGGCAATAATTGTATGGCTTGGTACCTTTAGGTTCAACGTTTCCAGGGCACATAATTCACCGTGTCTTCCACCACAAATCTCACATTCCTCCCCACATTTGGCTGAAGATAAGGTTCCTGGTTCGCTGCAGATGAGGCTAATATCTGTACATCAGAAAAGTTAGTTCTCCCATGGGAAAATATAAAGACCGCCTGTACCAAGACGTCCACCAATTTGCTAAAGGATGATGCAGGTTCAATGTTAATTGCCAAACCCTGCCTCACCATACGTAAGATACGTTTATTCGGAACCACTCAAGCGCTATTGCTATAGCACCTGACAATGGAGAACCCAGAAACACCGCAACTCATGACAAAATCCGAAGGCAAGGTGCGGATTTTTTTGGATTCGGTTACTCACCTTGTGCCTGGTAGCGATCATGACGAAAAACTCAGCTTCATAGAAAATGTCGTCAGTCAACGCCACTGGAAACGGGACTTCGACCGGAGCCAAGAGCGCATGTACCCATACGGCCACTTCGGCCTCAAAAACAGAAGATGCTTTTTTCTGATTGATCACCACGGCTATGATCACACAGTTCAAGAGGAAGAAGTACCAGTTATATGGTATAAGTGGACGGGAGAGTCCCTGTAAGTCGGAACTTTTGAATCATCTGGCCTCACCCTTAGCCTAAGCTGATAAAGCTCTTAGTGTTCATATGAACGATACTTTTCCTCTCTGGATACAAGAAGAGCTCAAAAAATGGCCATTCAAATGGGAAGGAAGGAAGTTCCATCGGCTGCCCAAAGGACCAGATGGAAAATATGAACCAAAAGTCCAACGCGATATTATCAAGTCCTGGCTCAAACTTGGTATACGCCTCTGCCCAAGGCAAATCGAATTCCTAAGAGAGAATCCAGAACATGCACTGTGGCTCAAGGCTCATTTAGACCGTGAATTGTGGGCTAAAATTGAGCCGTTATGTGAACTCCCGGAAGAGAAGAGTAAAGGATGACGTGGGTTAGCAGGTAGCTAAACGCTATTCGCAGCTCCAAATGGCTCAAACGGCGAACGAATGGCTGAAATTATTTGAACAAGTGCTGCAGCGCATTAGACGAGAAGCGCACCTGGTGGTTGATAGCGCCACCGTGCAGATTATGCTTGAGGAGAGCCTGGGCTTCAATTTTATAAGTTCTCTAGACCAAATGCTGAGATCCATGGGTAAACAGCGAAGCCAACCATACTCAAGGTTGTCGTTATAGTTAACGAGCTGAAATGGATTATATCCTCCAAAGGATATGTTAAAATCGATTGTGTCTGTACAAGCCAGGTGGCGGAAACCCAACCGAGAACCAGAGAAGAGGCGGTTCATGGGAAAGTACATGTATTTAGTGAAAAGTCAAGATAGTCTCGAGATGTAGCAATATTCAGAACTCATGAGAACAGAGTCACAGCTACAAACGTGCGATGACTGCGCCGAGTTTATCTTTCAGAGCGGTGCCATGTGTAATGGTCCTCTACACCGACCTAGATGCTGCTCAGCCCACTGCCAACCACGTTCAGCAACGGGAAGAAAATCTTTGGAATATTTTACTTCTCCGCGGCTAGCGTAATCTGCAGCAAAATTATGAGATTGCCGTAATAATGAAATCTTTTTCACCGAGCTTCTCAATTGTAGAACTGTTTTATAGAGAGCGCTAGAGCACAGTTCTGTCACATACGACCATAGGTAGTGGAAAATTCGGGGGGGGGGGG